>NW_010729118.1:220999-272561 GCF_000365185.1 Nelumbo nucifera | reverse complement strand
AGAGAGAGAGAGAGAGAGAGAGAGAGAGAGAGAGAGAGAGAGAGAGAGGGAGATTTAAGGTTTTCAACCGTTGTTGACCTAGATGGTCAGTATGTTTGACCCATAAACCGGTCAGGGTACCAACTACATTTTACCCCCAAATTGTTATTTTCCTAAAAACTATTGAATTGGTCAACGACCTATTGATCCAAGCAGTCGAACTGTTAACTCACTTGATCCATACAACAATGGTTTTTTCCAAAAAACTATTGAATTGATAATCAACACATTGACCTTGGTGATCAAACTGTTGACTCGTTCAACCCAAACAACAATTTTTAGTCAAATTTTTATTGTAATTATTGTTTTTTTAATTTTTTAAATATCATGGATTGATTTTTCAGATTGAATCATTGAATTATTGAGACGAAAAGCAGTGGCCAAAGTGGTTCTATTTTAGAGAAGAATTTTACTTAGAAAGAGAGATTCAAGGTTTTCAAACTACTGTTGATCTATTTACACAATCAAACCAATTGGCCCAAAAACTGGCCAGGTTCCATTTCACCCCCAAATTGCTATCTTCCTTAAAACTGTTGAATTGGTCAATGACTTGTTGACCTAGGTGGTCAAACTATTGATTGATTTGACTCATACAACGATGGTTTCCCAAAAAACAATTAATTGATCATTAACTCGATAAACTAGGTGATTGAACTATTGACTTGTTCAACCCAATCAACAATTTTCAAGCCAAAATTTTATTATAATTATTTTTATTTTTTAAACTTTTAAAGTATCATGTGTAGATTTGTTCGGACTTCGGACTAGACGATAGGAGCACCCAATTCGAAACATCAAACTGATTATATTCAGAGAAGAATTTAACTTAAAGAGAGAGATTTAAGGTTTTTAACCACGGTTGGGCCGTTCAGCCCAGAAACCAGTCAGGGTACCGGTTCAATTTGACCTTGAACTGCTATTTTCCTAAGAATTGTTGAATTGGTCAACGACTTGCTCACCCAAGCAGTCGAATAGGTCGTCAACCCGCTAATCTGGGTGAGTGTGTCCAAACAGTTCATGCTTCATACATAACTACTAAATTATGTGTTTGATATTCTTTATTTATGGTCATTTAAACCTAGATTTAGGGACTGTTTAATAACAGCTGAAGTTATTAAACTGAAATAGTTATTGCGTTGTCTTTTAATGGATAAAAGAATTAAATGAATAATCAAGGGTATGGTAGTTTTAATGTTATTTATGAAAGCTGAAAAACAATCAGCTTTTCAGTTCAGCCACTTCGACCTCGCTATTATCAAATGGTCCCTAATGTTATCTATTATTTTTGGTCTGGGCCCGTTGGGCTAGAAATGATCAGCCCTATTTGATAGTCAGTGCTGTCAAGCTCTCCACCCAACAATGCATCCAGCATTTATACTGTTACAAGGTGTTTGTGTGAATAAAAGTAGTAGGGAGAACTCTATTGACAGACAGCCCAGGACTTCAAATTTAAACAGACAAATGTTTTCCTATTTATGATATTGATAATTGATTGGTGTAGAGATATTGCGCCGAATGGGCTCTGATTAGTCTGTCTATCTTTAGCCTCTTATATCAGTCTTCTTATTGGGCCTTTGTCTCTCGGGCCTCCTCAGTCTTTAGATGTATGAAACGAATTAGCCGCCCTAGTATGGGCATACATGTAATTTTCAATTCAGTTAACAGAAATTAATAAAATCTTATGGGCATACATGTAATTTCCTTTCACTTAACAGTGATTAATAAAATCTAATTAGGAGACTGGAGGGAAGTTTCACTTTCTCTACTCCACCCTAGAGGTGTAAAACGGGCCGTGCTGGGCCGGCATGGCATGGCATGGCCCGTGAGCGATCTGCGCAAAGTGTGGGCCGTGCTGTGTTGGCCCGTGGGCCATCTTGGGCTGTGTATGGCCCGCAGCCCATGGCCCAGACCCGTATGGGCTATCTCGGGCCATCTCAGCCTTGCATGGCCCACGGCCCGGGCCCGTGCAGGCCCTTGCTGTGTCGTGCTATGCCGCTAGCTGGGTTGGCCTGTGGGTTGAGCTCTAGGCCAAGCTAGGCTAGGCTGTGTATCGAGCCAAAGTTATTTATTTAAAAAAATTGATAAAAAAACTTAAAATTTTAATTTTATATGAATTTTGATGTATAAAATTGCTTATATATACAATTATTAAATAAATTAGTATAATAAAATTAAAAAATTATTTATTTTATTAATATGTTATATACTATATATTATTATATAACTATAATTTATATAATATTATATAAATATATAAAATATATATATGGGCCATGCTGGCACGCGAACCACAGGTGGCATGGCCCGCTCGGTTGTGCCGTGCTGGCCCGGCCCATAGACCTAAAACCCTAGGCTCAGCATGGCCAGCATGATCGTGCTAGGCCTGGCACAGCTTGTGAACCATCGTACCGGGCTGGTCCAAATTCGTATTGGGCAATGTCGGGCCGTGGGGGGCACGGCCCATTTTACACCTCTACTCTATCCCCCCTTTTCGCTCTTAACTTTTATTCCTTTTCTTTGATTAAATTAATCAGATTATTGATTGTTTATTTTTCTTCTATTCGATATGAGTTAATTCTCTTCGGGTCAAATAGAAAGGGTTGGGTTGGATTGTGGACTTGTGGGTATCCATTTGGATCAATTATAAGTGTTTCACTTTCTCCCTGATTTTCATTTTCTCTATCCTCTTTCTCTTCCCAACAATTTTCTTTCATCTCTCTCCTCTCTACCCACTGTTTCACTCTCCTCTTTTCTTTTTTCTCTCCAACTCATTCTCTTTCTTTCTTATTCTCTCTCTCTCTCTCGTTAATCCAGATCTAGTTACCTTCTAATGGGATCTATTGCTCGATCCCCAAACAAGTATTACATGCTTAAAGGTGCATTCCCTATTAGGGATCTAGCAATGATTCAACCAGTAGGTAACAAGCTGATCTGCCTCTCTTAAATGTTTCTTTCTCTCCTTTCTCTCATCTTGCTCATCTCTTCCATTTCTCCAACCTCTCTCTTCTCACTCATTAATTTTCTCCTACATTTTTCTCTGCTCTCTTATATCTTCTTGCTCTCTCTAACTTCTTAATGAAGCACATTTATTTTTGGGTTGAACCAATCAGGTAGGGAAATATGGCTTATAAAAAGAGACCCAAAGTTTATTTCTAAATATAAGAATTAATTTGCATATTGTTTTATATTCAAATGGGTCAAGATGGGAGGATTAGGTTTGTCTGCAACCCATTTACAGTCTTGACTCTTGAAAGCCTCCCCCTCCCCAGGGTGTCCTCTAGTACTCACGGGCTCACGGCAGGGGTAGGGGGTAAGAAAGTGCTTTCTTGAATTGTTGTTGCCTGGCTTAGAATCCGATCTGGGTTATTTTAAAGTTTTGAGGTTTCAGGCGTTTTGTTTTTCTTTATGGACTTTGGTGTGGTTTTGTAAATTGTAAGTGGGCCTACCTTTTAGGGCCTTGCTTTCCCTAATAAAACTTTTAGTTTGACCTTTCTCCAAAACAAAAAAAAAAAATAAAAAAGAAAGAAAAAAAATATGGGTTATCAATGGGTGTGGGTGACTGAAGGATGAGTTGGCCTTCAACCCGCATCCAGCCCATTTATGTGTATGTATTTATATTAGTTCAATCCTCAACAAAGAGGGGGGACATTGTATATTCTTCCGTATTTTGCTAATTTGGAAAATTAACATGCAATTGCTTGCCTATTGTTTCTTTTATACACTAACAATTAAACATTTAAACCTATGCAATGTATGGGATTCATTTTAACATCAATTTAAGTTAGGCCAAAGTCCATGCTTAGGTTTGGCCCTTAATCCAACCCAACCAAGAGAGAAAGAGAGAGAGATTATAGTAGGAACCGTACAAAATGTATTTAATTTTAATACAAAACTGTGATTGAAGTTCGAAGAGGGATAGGGCGGATGAATAGAACTCAGATCTCCTACCCACAAGAATTCTACCCATGTCTACTTATGCCTCATTATAGCTGTACGTTGAGAATATCTCCCATGTTTGCATGTTACCATTCATGGAGAGATGGTCTGAATGTACAACTGTAGTATTGTGTAGGTAGGATTCTTGTGGGTAGGTGATGGATCTCAATTCAGACGAATAAGTGGGATACATTAAAGCCCATTTGGTATGCATCCTGAGAATTAATTCTCACGATTATTGTGTTTCTCAAGATCAAAGTGACGTTTGGTTAGGGTTGTCTCACTTAGAAGCAAAGAAAATAAAAAGAGAAAAGAAAAAACCGTTCCTATGAACCAGTTCTAAGAAGTTAGATTAAAGGGGTGCTTTTTGTGTCGTGGTTGAAGTCATGGATAGCTCATTTTATCCACGCTACACTCTTATTGGCGTTCCCTAAGACCATCAAGTGAAATGATCAACACCATCACCATACCGTGGGTCAAGGTTTAAAGAGTATTGGTAAGCTTCCATATGGATATGTATCATGATACACTTTGAATACACATGAAAACAATGAAAAGATATGGATACGGTTGGATACACAGGGGAAACTCTTACAAATCCCACAAATACAATAATAACAATAAAACTAAAGTTGAAATAATTATGAATGAAATATAAATGCATACTTTGATTGTATATATACATCACAATCAATAATACTGGGAGCCTAAACATATACCATACAATAACATTGCTGATAATACATCAAAAAATGTTTATGCTTCCAATCTATTAAAATTCTAATACAACGCACATTATATTGTTGTTGGATCAAGGAGGTTGATAAATCATATCCATCATATGGTTCTTCCTTACAATGAAAGCCATTTAGAATATATAAAATAAATGATTTTTTTTTTTATTTTTACATTTTTCTAAATATGAAGAAAAAATCATTTTTGACATGAATTAGTGTTGGATCAACGAGTTCAAAAGATGATTGATAAATCCATTTATAGTTCTTTTATACAATGAAAATCATTTAAAACATATGTAAAGCATCATTTATAACCATTTTTTTTTTATATTTTTCAATAGGTTGTTGGGACAACCTATACAATTTAGGGGTGCAACTAGGGCAGTTTTTTTTTTCTGTAAGCAAAGGGATCTATTAGAAACAGCAAAGTTAAGGATACAAAAGAAGACCCCTCATGCTGAGATATGAGTTATGTCTCGAGGGGAGGGTTCTAGGGGTCAAAATATGAGTTCTATTTACATTGGCCCTTTTTGCTATGTCATGGGCTGGACCTATATCATTCCTGTTTACATACAAAATTTTAAGATCCACAAAAAAAGAGAGAAGAAATTTGATCAGTGCATGTTCGTTCCACCTTATGTTTCCCCTAGTTTTTCTATGCTTTTGCAAGATTTCCTTCGCATCCGAAAAAATGATTGCATGGTTGATACCCAGCAGAATAAGTCTTCTCAGGCCTCTGATGATTGCCTAGAGATCAACTTCTGAGGCGTTAATGGCATTGCATTGTTGTCTTTCTACAAAACAAACATTGTATGTATAAGAGAATATATATATAAATCTGTGGAGGCTGAGGTAGTTGTTGGGTTCCAAGACCCATCAACTATAGCTATCGAGTGAGAAGCGAGGGGTAGATTATGAGTAGGTATGTCAGTATGTTTAGGTTGGTGGTGAGACTAAGACCAAATTCGATCTTCTGTATTTGGACGGACATAAAAGTTTGCTTTCCTTTTGACTTCAAGGGGGTCCGGGGACTTTCCTTTGAAGATCACTTCATTTCTATGGTCCCATATAGCCCTCAGGATGGCTAGCAGCCTAGCTAAAAAAAATCAATGAGACTTTTCTTCTCAGGGTTCCTTCCAAGCCATTTAGTGTTGGACAGCTCTGTCAAGTCTCTCCTTAACTAAATTTTGGCCACTTTGTTTGTTTGTCCAGGTAAAGTAAGGGCCTGAGCTGCCCACTTCAACAAGGGAGAAGAGATCAATTACTCACGAGGGTGAGTGAGTGGTGCTAGAACCTTGGTAATCCTAAGGGTAAATGATGTCCCATATAGCCCTCTGGACTGTAGATGGCTTCTTGTTTGCTCAAAAGAGTCCCAGAAAGCAGCTCTGTCTCCCCTATTGGGACACCCATAGAGGAATGTCAAAGACCAAGATTTGCCTTGAGGTCCATGGGAGATAGATAGTTCTATAAGTCTCGATGATGAGTCTATAATTGCTACATTTAACCCATCCTTCCAGCAGTAGATGAGGCCCCCACTCTACCCCTAAGCCTCGACTATTTTGTAATTAAAGAATTTTAAGCATTTGCAAAGAGCGGTGGCATCCCTCAAATTCAATTTTGTTTTACAGAAAAAAAAAACATAATTCTTTGTTATAGGTCTGTAGGAAGCTTTTAATAGTGCGTTGAGTGTCTCTTCCACCACCCCCCCAAATGTTCCAAGCAAGGATCCACATGATATGATTGAATCGGAAAGTAATGCTAATGATGCAAACAAAAAATACGTGTAATAAATTGATAAAATGAGAGAGAAGTATACAATGTATAGAATTTGAAATACCTAGATTATGAGGGTAGCTAGTGCTACAATTTGTTACTCAACATTCGGTAGATCCGCCCAGTTTAACCACCAATCAGAACTCTCCAGTTTGTCTAAAGATTCTAGGCTTAATAAGGAATCTGCCCGGTTTAAGGGACAACCTTTGCTTGGACCCCATGCCCGGGTTGGGCCACTCTTCCGATTCGGGCTAACCCGATTGAAACTAACTTGGTTTGGGCTGAGCCGGTTTAAAGTGACCCGGTTCGGACTAATCTGATTCAGACATCCTTCCTGGTTCAGACTCTGCTCCTGGGTCAGATTACACATATAGGTCGGGTCTGTCACTTGAGCCATATCCGTCTGCTGAGTTGGTTGATAACTTATCAGCTACGGGGGAGAAAACACGATTTCCGAGGGATTCATTGAGACTTGATTCTGCATTTGGTCCTTCAAGGATATTTTAGTCTTGAAAGGGTGCCCTCTTCTCTTTGCGCCTGCCTCCATATTCATCAACCCTAAAACCACCTGAAAGAGTAGAATAAATACAAACTCCAGCTTCTGACTTATCTAACACCTTTTGATTTAAGTAATCCCGAGGAGGGATTAAATTTTCCTTTCTTCTGAGTCGTACTGTTGCCTGACTCGTTCCTCTTCCGTTTTGAGTTGGATGACTCGCCTTTGTCTTCCTCCCCAGCTTGTGACTTTTGCGACTTCGCCTTATCCTTTGTTGAGTGCCTGATTGACTGCTATTCTCCTTGAGTCAGCTTTTGTTTCTTGTCTGCACTGTTTTCCTCTTCTGGATCCTCATCTGAACTACAATCCCGTCTCACCAAAGCCAGTTGTTTGCAAGGAGAAAAGCCCTTCTTTAGCTCCAGGTACTTGAAGGGTTTCTCCGGTCTGAATTCTGCCATGAGCCAATCTCCTGGGGAGTCGAGGCTCCGCGCATCTAGTTCCATTTGAATCTACTCCACCAAGAGCTCCGACAGGATCTGATGGCACTTGTGCCAAGAGTGCCCAACTAGGGCAGGTTTGGGTTGAGAATTTATCAAAATTGTACAGGCTAGTATATAGTGTAAATTCCTCAAATTGGGTATCAATTTGCATTCCTAATAGAAATTTGCAAAAAGTTTAAAAGAATCAATATTTTTTGACCCATGTGATGATTTTAGAGCTATGGTTACCATGAGTTTGGATCTAGTCCCAACAACTAGTTTTAATTGCCATTGCAGCCATCTATTGGAAAAGTCTCTCTCTTGTCCTTCATGGCTAGATGTTCCCGATGTACAACTGTAATGACTGTTGGGACCGGTTGTTTAGACCAAGTCCAGAATCTGTTTCCATAGGTCAATGACTTCCAGCATAGATTATATCATTTATATGGAAACGATATATGAGTATATTGTGTCACTATTTTAACCCTTGTCATGGATCTTGCAATTTCTTGTTCATACTTAAATATCATGGATTAATCCACATGCAACACAATATATATTGAAACATTCTTATAATGCAATGGATGACTAAGAATTATTTTAAATACTTGTATCAGTCTACAGTCCACACCACGATATATATTGAAACATTCTTAATAAATTTTTGCAATAGATGACCAAGAACTTTTGCTAACAAGGCATCCACAATACAATACATGATACTTACAAAGTGTGATGTGGTCCAAAACCACACCACAGTAGGGCTTAATGGATTAGTCCATACTATGCAATTCCTTGTTTACAGTGCAGTAACACCCCATAAAGAATATGAACTATTTATAAGAAAATGTATATATGTGCCAAAAGCACATAGGAATGGAGGTAAAACCATATCTAAGAATGTTTAATCCGTTTGTTGCTTGTGGGGAAGTTGTGAATGAAATTTGATTGATTTGTGTTTGATTAATTACACATTTTCTTTATTGTATGCTAAATCGCATGTTTAATCTAGGTATGAAATAGTGGCTATTAATGCATATAAAACTTGTCCAAAGAATTATTTTCATCTTGTGAAGTAGTAGAGAGAGAGAGATGTTTTCTTAATTTCTTTTAGAATGTGAAATATACAGAAATGATGCTAAATAGGATGATAGAGATAAGAAACCCGATGATAAAGCTAAGAATCTCAATAACACACGTCTGACTCATCTAGAATAGCCTTGATAACTCCTTGTACATATCCGTAAATTTTCACAACTCTGTACATATCTCCTCTATATTCACCTATAAACTTCAACCAAGGTTCGTTTATGGTATCAGAGCACTAAAGACTCACCATCCTCTGATCCTCTCTTTTTTTCGTTTCACATCATGTCGACTACTTCTAATGGAGGCTCCTCCAGCACCTCGGCCCTCTTCGCCTTTGGATCATCATGATCAAAATTTTCTCATCTTATTTCTATCAAACTCAATATAAACAACTATATTGTTTGGCATTTCAGGTTGAAAATGCATTACTCAGCCATGAGCTATATGGCTATGTCGATGGGACCCTACCACGTCCTAAAACAGGTTCGAGTGCTTAGTCATCTTGGACCAAATACGATCGTTTCATTTTCAGTTAGTTGCTGGCTTCACTTTCCGAGACTACACTTGGGGAAGCTACATATTCACTCTGACTATGATGGCACTGACAAGATAACTATTGGTGATGGCTTAGGTTTGGATTATACTTCACTGTTGTTCATTACAAATGATCTCACCGGAATTTCACCCACACCCAATGCTTAATATGCTTAACATCACACTCTTCTCAACACATTGTATACAATGTATACAATGAAAACAAATACGTACCTAGTCTAAGCAAGAAAATTGGAGAATTGTTGAGATTCTTCTTCCAAGCTAAATCACGTATGCTCGAGTGAATTTGAATCTGATACTTGAATAAAGTCATACTGAAAAAAAAAGAAAAGAGAAAACATGCATGGGAGTCCAACGGTTTTTGTAGAAAAGCTTGAAAGTCCAAAGTTCTTAGGCTTCCTATAAGATAAGATTTAATGGCAGACGTGGGCGGGAGGGGCTTTGGAAGTCCAAACATTCCCAGATTTCCTAAAGATTGGTTGTGAGATAATTACATGGATTAAAAAATTAAGAAAAAAATAAAAAACAGAAAAAATAGAATAGGGGGTTTCTTGCAAGGAGAGACCTGTTGACAAGGCAGGACCAGTCAATGGCTTATTAGAATTTTTTCATATAAGATGACTCCTTGACATTCAGTTTCTTAACTGAATTGGTTGTGAGTGTGCTTAAATAGTGTCATATTTAAATTCTAGTTTTAAAAATTCAAAAATGAGTTGGACTATGACACCTGAAAGTCATGATACCCAAAAATATTTATGATCAATCAACCAGTATCACAACGTAATAACCAATCAGGTGGGATTTATCAAAATTCATGGGTAGGTTTTGATTGGTCAAAACTCTTCTAGTACAATGTCATTTTGGTATCATAAATTTTCCCCTCAAAATTGCCACAAAAGCCCAAAGGGGTTGGAAAGCAATTTGAGAAGTACGATATGTGGACAATTACTAGAATATATTATAGATTCAATCCAAAAGTAGTCTTGCCACTACAAATATCACTTAAGACCATGGGCTATACAATCAGGAATTGGAGAGTTCAGCCATCCATGTAGTTGTGGTGATAAGTAGTTCTCTAGTGATCACTTAGGCGATGAATAGGATGTGTGGTCTACACAGATACATAAAAAAGATGGAGTGCTCCGAGGCATCCCTAAAGTCCGAGCTTGTAGCTAAGGCCAAGGAGGAGAAGAAAAAATTGAAGAATCGGGCTCATGAGCTGAAAAACCAACTTACCTCTACTATGAGGCATTTGGATAAGGTCGAGGTGAGGTTGAGCCACACTAAGGAGGAGGTTGTGTCCAAGTTCAACACCACCGAAAACTTCAACGTCATCTCCGATGACTTCGATTTCAATCGCTGTAAGAGGAGGATCTCAAGGCTCTTCTTGAGATTGCTAAAGTCATAGGTGAGCTAGAGCTAGCCTTTAAGACCATAAGGAGCCAGAGCAGTAGGCCACGGTGACAAAATTAAAGTTTGGATTGGAAACAAAGTGATCGGCTAGACTAAGGGGAATGAGAAGATTGGCACAGTCGACCCTCTAAATGAGTAGTGATCCCCAAGCCCTTCCGCAGAGAGATCTTCAAGGATTTTGACTATCCTGTCTTCAACTTTCTTTTCTCTTCTTGAAAACTTGCAAATAAATTCCTGATAAATGAAAACTTTTGAAATAGGTTGAAATCGAACCAAGGTCTCCTCTTGACTTTGTTTGAATATGACCGAGGTCTAGCATCGTATCTATAGGCAATTAATTTGGATAAACTCTTTGGCTATGTACTTGTGACCTGGTTTAGATATGGCCGAGGTCTTCTTTGTTTTTGTAAGCTCGAATTGAGCCCAAGGAGTGAGGATCATGGCCTTTCTGAGCTCTTAATTTTTTGGTTTTAATTTGTCTAAGTGTGGGAGCTTAGTTAGGTGAGCTCATTTGTGGTCTTTGATCAGGTTGCTAGCTACTTGCAGCACTAAGCCAAGGAGCTTATCCCATGGGTTCTTGGGTGGACAAGGTTGTATAGACACCATGTTTAGCAATTTAGACTAGTTTTCCTCATGCCATGAGTGGTTGGGATGCCATTCTTATCGTGCCTAACCCCACTCAGGCACATAGAGATGATACTCGATGCCATCAATGTTTGGCAAGGTCTACAGGTGCGTAGTTAGTACTAGGTGTATGCAGTGCCATTAGTGCTCGATATCGTCATGAGGCGTGGAATGAAAGAAAACGCATATTTTATTTCTAGAATAGTTTTAAGCACAAAATTTCGTTCGTCATCAAGCTCAATGCCACTCATTAATAATACCTCCTTTGGTATATATGTAGAGTTCCAACTACAAGGTACAACATTTCCATCAAGGTCTTTTAGCTAATAAGAGCTCAAACTTTGCACTTTACTGACTTTATAGGATCCCTCCCAGTTTGGTCCTAACTTTCCAATGTTGGGCTTGAGCGCAATAACCTTTCGTAATAAAACGTCTTTCATCTTGAACTTTCTGCCATGGATTCAAGCATTGTAATACCTAGCTACCTTCTATTGATAGGCAACCATCATTATTTGAACTCAGTATCATGTTTCCCATAGGTCAAGGTTAGCCCAAAGATTTTTGTTGTTACTTGCTTCATCATAGTGTTCAGTTTGGAGTGTAGGAGAACCAAATTTTACTGGAATTGTAGGCTCAATCAAGGTTCAAAATTTTGCAATGTATTGGCCGATTCGTATTGTATCTTTAAGGGGTTGCCACGGGAAATGCTACAAAATCATTTTTGTCATGTCAACCCCATATTGGGGTGTACCGGTGTATTGGGACTGTATCGGATTGTATTAGCCGAAATAGTATGATTTCCTATACGTAAAAAGTGAATTCATTTTTTTTTTGAGAAAAAAAAAGGCTTTTAACTCTCTCCAAAAGCCTTTTTCTCTCTCCCAAACTCACCAAATTACCCCAAAACATTTTTGGATTGTAAAATCTTTAAAAAACCCAAAAATAACCTCCAAAACTCAACAATTTTGTGGTTTTTAACTTTTTACAGAAGTTGCAAAAATAAATACTTTTTTCAATTTATTTGATAGTATGTTACAATATTTTGTGATTTTTTATTGCTTGGAAATGCTTTTATATACATATATTTTCCTTATGTTGAAAATCCTATACTTTTTGTGCTTTAAATAGATGTATTTAATATTTTAAGAAAGTTTAAAAAAATAATATTTCATATTTTTGGTGTAATTTTCCCATGAAGAATAATTGTGCCATAGATCTATGAGTGATCTACCACATCCATAGATCTATTAAAATTTCTAAAATATTCACTTTTTATTTTTTATAATTTTTTCAATAAAAATATTTATTTTTTAAATTTTAGTGTGTATATATATTAAACTAAAAATATTTATTTTTAAAATTTTTATAATTTTAAGACAATATTTTTCTAGTTTTAATTCATATATCTATTGAAATTTATTATAAAATATTTATTTTTTATTTTTTATTTTTTGTAATATTTACTTTTTCTAATTTTTGGTGTGCTCTAACCATAATATTTACCATGTTGTAAATCTATGGATAATCTACCACATCGATGAAATTATTTTTTTGTTACATTTTAAAAAATTTTTATTATTTTTATAATAAAATATAAAATAATTATTTGAATAAGAAATAAATAATTGTTTACACAATTATAGAAAATATTTCATTAAATAGTTATTAAGCTTATATTTTGTAGTTATAACATTATTAGAGAATACCCTTATGTTTCTGTATGTTGATTATGACATAAGTTTTTCAGAAAAATCATTGAAGGACTTGTTTTTGTATATATATCTCATTTAGGCCATATATTTAAAGTTATTGATGTATATTTATAATTTATTGGAGTATATATAGTATTTTCATGTGTATTTTAATTTTTCGTCCGTATCCATGCTTATCCAAGGTGTATCTGGATACATCTCTTAAATTTGCCTTTCTGATATACTTAGTGTTTCTGATACTTTGAACCTTGGGCTCAATACCAAAGGTGAGGTTGAAGAGAGTTTCATTGGTGCTCGTCCTTGTTGTGGTGTGGTACGCTCAAAGAATACTTGGCAACTTTTTTTTAACCTATATTCTCTTAGCTCGGTCTAGGCATGTCTTTAATCCATGTAGTAGAGTATGGTTTGAGACCTCAGTCTAACAGTTGCTTTGGGGATAGTGGATGGTTGTGAATCACTACTCTATGCCGAGTTATTTGTAGTATTCCTAGAACTTTCTATCCTTGAACTAGGTCCGATTGTCAGGTGTGCTGAAATGACATATAATAGATCTCCTAGTGGAACCCTTGGGCATTATGGTTGTGATCTATGTTAAGGGCTTGACCTCGACCCACTTTGTAAAACAATTGACAATTATGAGGTGGAATTTCTTTTGGCTTGTTGTAAGGGAAATGCATTGAAGATGTCCATCCCCCATTGGGCAAAGGGCCATATACTATTGATTAGTGTTAGGGGACCACATGCTGACAAGAAATGTTAGAGTGCCTCTAAGTAATGATTACACTTCTATATGAGTTGTATAGTGTCTTGCTTCATGGTTGGTAAGAAGTACCGCTACTAAAGAGCTTTTGTCCGTAAGTGCTTGGCTCTCAAGTAAGTCGCAATAAATTCTTTCATGTATCTCTTGGAACGCTAGTTTGCTTTGTTGGGGTTAAGTCACTTCAAATATGGAAAGGTATGAGATCTTATGTATAAGTTCCCTTAAATAATGTAGTACCGAGAAGTTCTATGTGCAATCCTTTTATTTTCAGCTCAATCTTCTAGGAGAGTGCCATCTCAGAGGAAGTGGAAACTTGGGTCTATCCAGCAATGCTAGAAGCAAATTGGGAGAGCATCCAATGTCACTTCAAAAATGGTGGGTTGTGGAAGAGTGTCTATACGAACTATTCCTCTGAGGTCTGAGTGAAATCAATTCAGACATTCTCTAACCAAGGTATTTACTCATAGGGGTGTAAACGGTATTCGAAAATCCGATATAATGAAATCAAATTTGGATAATTCAAATATCTAATCGGTCGAATTCGGATATCCTATTCATATTGAATAATTAATCAGATTCGAATTTGGATATGACCTTATTCGATTTGATAATATCCAAATTCGACCGATTATTTAATTCTTATATATAATATATAAAATCTTTTATATAATTTATATGTATAACAATTAAGTTATATAAATAATTTATATATTTATATATTTTATATAAATAAAATATTTATTTTATATATTTATTAATTAACTAAAATAATTAATTAATCGAATCGAATATTCGAATATTTAATCAAATTCGAATTTGTATATTAATTTTCAATATCCGTCCGTTATCGATCGAATTTGGATATTAGATTTTCTAATCGGATTCGAATTTGAATATTGCCTAGTCCGATTCGAATTCGACTTGTTTACACCCCCCTATTTACTCAATGGAAAAGTGTTTCAATAAAAAAAAAAAAGAGCTCTTGAACCTTCTCCAAGTAGCTCACTATGGTAATTCCTGAGCTTCAAACTTGCCACTAACTTGGTTCACCATAGGTTGAGATTCACGGAAGGACTTAATGCACTCTGCACTAACCTACTAGGCTAGATGATTCTTAGCAATGAGTGTCTCATATTATGCTTTGTTGTTGGAGGTCTTAAAGTTAAACCAAAGGGCATGCTCCAAGGCAGTTTTTTCTAGTCAAAAGAGGAAACCAGCACTACTGCCTTGTTGATTCAAAGAGTTATCAACATGGAGAGTTCATGTTAAAGGCTTCTCGACAAGTTTCAAGGTGAAGAAGGTACGTTTTACTATGAAGTCGGCTAGGACTTGTGCCTTGATAGCTAATTGAGGTGCATGATTAAGGTTGAACTTGTTGAGTTCTGTGCTCCACCTGATCAAATGCCGTGAGGTCAACATGTGGGTACTTCAGCTTGCATTACCCCAACTCTACCAAAATTTGATGAGGATAAACACATCATTTTGCAACCAAAGCATATCTGGGGTTATCGTTGGATCAAACAGCATCAACAACTGGTATGGGAAGCTTTAGTCGAATGGCAAGGACTACCTCCAGAGGATGCAACATGGGAGGCCTAGTCAATACTAAAGCAACAGTTTCCTCACCTCATCCTCGAGGACAAGACTGCTTCAGAGGGGAAAAGAGCACATGGGTTAAAACCAACTATGCAAAATCCAGCTGTGCAAGAGACAAGTGGTAATCTTGATTCTTGAATTCTTGAGTTGTTACAACTACCAACTTGTACATCTATAAATAAAAGGCAAAGCAAGAAGAAAGTTACCTAAATTCAACCCAGAAATCTCTCTGTTTTATCTCTTCTCTCGTTTCTTCTCTAGGAGACCACACTATCTCGAATCAGTGTTTGTGTTGGGCAGAAACCCAACACATTAGAGGAGAGGCTAAAGTAAAGAATGAAGTGACTCACATCTTCCTCCTTGCTCACAATGCGCTTATTGTCACAACACAAGCTTTCCCCTCCCACTATTTAAAGTCCACTACATGAATCCTGTTTGCATTTCCACGCTAACAAGAACCATATCCTTTAGATTTTGAGTCCATGTGTCATTTGTCAGTATCTCATCCTTTTCAGCTTTCCCCTAGCTCGTCTAGAACCATCTGCTTGCATCAGTTCATAACCCCTGAAGTGCTTAATGATTTTATGGTAAGAAACTAATAATCATTTGACTGCACAATAGCATTTATGTGGGCCAAGAAGAAATGACTTTATGGAGGTACTTGCCTCCCAGTTCCAAGGCCTACTGCTGTCCCCTTCAAACCCCAAGGAACCCTCCCCCACTTACAAGACATTAAGGCCATTGTTCTCATCAGAACCTATATCAGCAAAAAAATCAGGTTATTTGTTAGTATTGGAATGCAGATAAGCAATTCTAGCTACATGCAGGATCAATTATCAGAATTGTCCATATAAAGTATGATTGAATGGCTAAAATCATTAATAGTATCATGCACAGTTTTGATACATGAAACCACATATGGGCAAATCAATTGGATGAATAAGATGGGTATGTGTTGTTCGTAAGATTGTGTTATCTAAACTCAATATTTCTCTTCTCCAACTATTTAAATTAAATCAACAGGAATAATTCATACAATAATCTCTTCCTACCAATAATCAAGACAAGAACAGTTACCATCTTTAAAGTGGTGAAACCTACTCACATCCCTCACTATAATTTCCCTTTCAAACACCTTTGAGATAAGCTTACTGACTTTATGACAGTCTTCACAAACCCTCAAGTTCTTAACTATTCGAATGCAATTCCCAGTCTCAGTCACTAACAAACCAAAAGCAATTGCAAGCCTCTCACTGTGCTCTTTAATCACAATCGCCTTTTCCTCCTCCCCAATGTCATGCAAGACAGGTGAAATGTCAGGTGAGTATCCAACTTCTGCTAATCGCCCATCGATCACTTCTAACATCATGTAAATTTCAGAAGAACGCTCATGTTCCCTATCCCCTGCTATGAATTGATGAACCTTTCCTTGTGCTTCAATCAAGCTCCATCCTGCAACTTTGCTGGTGCCTCGGTCAACCATTAATCTTCTAACTCTAACCACATCTTCCCATTTATTTGCTTTGGCATATATGCCAGCAAGAAGCACATAGTACCCATCATGGGTGGGTTCCAATTTGATTAGTTTCTTCCCAATTGTTTCACCCAGTTCTACTAACCCATGAATCTTACAAGCTGCCAGTAGGGTTCCCCATAATACAGGATCCGGTTGGATTGTCATTTTCTCAATCAATTCAAGGGCATCAGCTACATAACCTGCACGACCCAAGAGGTCAACCATACACCCATAGTGCTCCATCTCAGGCGTGATGCCATAATCTTCTGTCATCAGCCTAAAATAGTGTTTGCCCTTGTCAACCAAACCTGCTCGACTACATGCATTCAGGACCCCTACGAAGGTCACATTCACTGGTTGGAGTCCTTCACCCCTGAGGTTCTCAAACATAGCAAGAGCTTCATTTCCGAGGCCATGGGAGGCCAACCCACAAATCATGACGTTCCATGTCCAAACGTCTCTTTGGGGCATTTTGCTGAATATTTGTCTAGATTGCTCAATGCAGCCACATTTTGCGTACATGTCGATAAGGGCTGTACTAAGCGAGACACTCATAGGGAAGTTTAAGGATTCAATAGTGGAATGAATTAATTGGCCATGTTCAAGCAAACCCAATTGAGCTGATGCCGAGAGGACTGTCACCAATATTGCCTCGTTTGGGAACAGCCCCTTCTCTCTCATCTCCCTAAAGCATTCCAAGCCCTTCTCAAGGTATCCACCTTGGACATAACCCACAATCATGGTACTCCAAGAAATCACATCTCTATCAGGCATTTCTCCGAACAGTTTCTCCGCTATATCAATCTGACCACCTCTAGCATGGGTAGCAAGAATTGCATTCCACGTGACAAGATCACAGCACTGGGGGTTCTCGTCAAACACCTGCCTCGAGCTTTCTGTTTTGTGACAAGCGCTATAGAAATGAATCAAAGCGTTTCGGATGTAGATATCTTCTGTGAATCCAAGTTTCACAACGTGGGCGTGGATTTGGGTCCCTTCAGCTATTGCCAAAGCCTTGCTACAAGCTTGGAGGACAAAAGGGAAGGTATAATTATTAGGCAGCAAATTACTCCTCATCATATCCGCATACAAAAGAAGTGAATCACGAGGCAATTTGCCCTTTGCAAGACATCGAATCATGTTATTCGCAGCGAAAATATTTGGGTTCCCAATCCGTCGGAAAATCTCGCAGGGATAGTCGGATGAAGTGGAAGGGGAGAGAGCCAATGCAGAAAGGAGGTGGCCCATGATCGTGTGGTTGCCGGCAAGGCCGGCGGCAACAATGTGAGCATGGACTTGTTTGACTTGCTGGACAGAAGGGCATGGAGGAAGGATAGACAGAAGAGAATGGGGAGTAGTGGTTGATGAGTAGTGAGAAATTGAATTCTGAGCTGGGAAGGAAAGGAGGAAATTGCAGGAGGAGAGAGATATGGTTGGACACTTGTGGGTAGACCGTCCAAGAGAATGAACAGTTATTAACATCCGAGTGGTTCGATTAGTCACCACTCACCACTCACAAATCATCAAGTGGCATTGAGCATGATCAACCAACAACCACAAAAGATTGCTGCAGCCATTTGATGTCTCAAATCTCAACTCAACAAAGCGCGTGCCGTCCAACGAGCACAACTGGTGGTTCTTGAGAACTGAGATGAACAACCCATATCAGAATTTGCCAAGATTTTTGGTAACTGATGAATTCACATGGTAAAATCTTAACCAGGCAAAGCGAAACTGTTTGTCATCCTCATCCATGGCGAATACGAAATACAAGCACCGGTTTTAGCACCTTCAATTAAGTCCAGATCTACCCGACAGAAAAGTCCTAAAACAACATGTAGAAACACAACCACATAGGCGTTGAGGCGCGTTTAACACCAAAACTGTCTAAACGTCCATGCCTCAATTTTCAGGAGCTCTATTTCGCTCCATCCTCAAGTATATACTTCCGCCCCGCCTTTTCATGGTGGATGTCATTTAACAAAACAAGAGACGTGGCTGAATCATCTACCGTCAAAAAAAACGAAGTAAACTTCCATAAAAAATTTGTTCAATTTTCAGGAATATTACTGTTGAGGAAACATCAAAATTCCAACGCCCCCATTACTCCCAATGGTACATTGATGTGGATCCAGCTGGATCTCACGTGGCCACTGACGTGTATGATAGGGGATTTATTCAGTACTTCGCGGCATACGTCTGTGCATAAGGGTTTTTAGTTTAGGTTTTTGTATTTGCTCGACATATTCTTAACCGCAAGCCCTCTACCGCAATATTTTTAAAAGAGAAATTCTATGATGCGAAAAAGATATGGTATGGGAAAAGTTTTAATCAATCAAAATTTACCCATCAATTTTGATGAATAACACTTAATTGACTATCACGTTTACATTCCAGTTGAATGGTAGAAGATTTTTAGATATCATTTCTTTTTCATATTATAGTCGAACCTTTTTTAAAAACCAATCCGCAATAAATATTCTTACAATCACGGTCGAGATGTGCAATTATGGCATTCGAGTTGATTGCATCTCGCCGTTCGTCATTCCGACCCATTTGTGATGGAAGAAATGGTCAAGCAGTGCCTTGTGGAGATGATTCAGGGTCTCGGAGAGTTGGCCGGGACCAACTGTGAAGCTGAAGACATTTGAAAATGCTGCACTGTACCTTGCTTCTGATGATGCTAAATACATGAGCAGCCATAATCTGGTGGTGGATGAGGCTTAACAGTGTGTTTTACCTTTTTACTTTGAAGGGTAATTTTAATATTTTCAAAAATCTTAAATCGCATATGAGGTCACACGACATAACTGATGATCCATTAACAGTATGTACTAGATTGTCGAATTTTAAAGTTTGGATTCCAAATTGACACTCGGCCTAAAGCACAGGGTACTTAGAAATTTTCTCTTTTTTTTTCTATTTAATAATCATTAAAAAATGGATTTCAAATTAGGCGTTGATGTGCACTAGCTAGAGAAACAAAACGTGTATTCCGCTTGCTACTACCATTCTTATTATTTGTTAAAGACCGTGGCCATTCTTTGGGACTGTTTTTCGGAAAAAAACGCGATGCTTACTATCCCATTTTTTGCCATATATCTGTTTGATATTATTTCTGTCACGTAGGTATTGAACATCATATTTTTTTCTCTTTTTTTTTTGTTTGGTAAGGTGATTTTCACCGATTTGTATGTAACTACACCCACTACTATGTATGATAGTGCTTGCTATAGGAAACTAACAATGCTCATCAAATGGTCCATATCAGCGGTAAAAGAGAGATTCAAAGGAGGTTGCAATCGAAACCTTACTTAAAGATCAGTTTTTGTTTTGCTGCACCTTGAAGCACCGGATTGATTCTCCTCATGACATGTCATCTCAGCACCACGTCAGGTAGCTGTTGGGTGCAACGGTTCACCGATGCACGAATCCTCGAATTAAGGGCGTCTCGATTTAGGATGCATTACTGGTTTTCCCTGATTGTTCACCGATGCACGAATCCTCATCATGTAGAAATCTAACTGCAAGTTGTTTAGATGTTATAAATTTAGCAAAATCTTGAATATAAAGGCATCTATTATAGTTCTTACCAGTAGAAAGCTGGCAAGAAGGTTGAACCTGTATGGAGAATGAGAAGTGGCCTATTCAAAGTGCTGCAAAAAATGAGTCTTAGGCTCTGTTTGTGATATAAACATGAAATTGGGGTATTTATCTATCTTGGTTCGCATTTAGGAGTGTTTGTTTGAAACGTAAAGAAGTTATGATTATTAAAGCAAAAAATGCATTTTCTGATACTTTTGTATCTATTTTTTGGATACAATTTTATGTTTATTTGAGAATTAACTTTTTGACCAAAGTTGAGGTATTGAAGCATAAGATAATTGGAGCATTTAATGATAGGCCCACACCTTTGCACCGATTTTAAACAAACAGGATGAATGCAAAAGTAATTTAAAATATGAACCTATTTGCATTCATGAACTGAAAAATAGATAAATATGTAGCATACATATTTGTGTTTGCATTACAAATAAATGCAGCCTTACATAATAATAATTATTTAATGAAATAAAATCTTTTTGCTACATTTTTTTCTCAATTTTATGGAGGTATGATGCGTTATCATATATCTGATGTAAACTACAACCGTATCAAATAATTTATTTGCTTCAAGTTTCAACGAAGATTTATTTTTATTTTTATTTTCAATATTACATTGTTATCTCGCCTGTATAATAAAATTTTTCTTTCTTGATATCCCAAAACTGGGTTTGATACTATCCATATTTCCTATGTGTTATACATTGAGTAAAGTTCTAAGAGTTCAACTGCTGTCATATGGTCTTTATGCTTGTATTATTGACAGCTTCATCATTAACATTAACATGGTGTTTGGAAGAGAGGGCGCTTTTTGAGACTGATTTTTAAGAAAAAAAAATCCATGTTTTCAAGATCTATTTTTCACAAAAAAAAAAAAACGTTTCTGCTATGTAGGCAGTGAGCAACACTATGCTGTTTGGTAAGGTGATTTTTATTACCGCTTTTCATGTGTACTGACAGGTAAGCACCAGATAGGATATACATCAGTCAACGTTGGGGGAAACGGTTCACCGATGCATAAAACACTGGTGGAGTCCCAATTTTTTAATAATCAACTGAACCAAACAATGAGATACATGAGCATTTGTTGAAACGTCTATGTGAATCCAATGTGGCACCATTTTTTTTGAAAAACGGTCACGTTTCCAAACATCCCCTAAATATGCTTATTTCAAGCTTAAAATATTCTTCAAATACTTCTTTTTTCC
Organism: Nelumbo nucifera; assembly: GCF_000365185.1. The sequence continues at coordinate 251,025 of NW_010729118.1, read as the reverse complement.
TGCCACTTCAATTCTCCATTGCTTAACCGGCGGGCCATACCCATATTTGAGAATGTTATTCGAATAACAATTTCGTTCTTTTCTCCCTACCCTGCTGTCATCTCTCACTGTTTCATGATTATTTTGTATTAGTTGCTTTTTTGAACCACAATTTCCAATTGCGGTGTGCACAAGACGGAAGCCGACAAAGGGGTTATTGCTACAAACCATAACTATGGTTTTGAAAACTGGATCGGACCGGACGCTCAGATCCGTTGATCTGAGAATCAGTTCTATTTCATTCTAAAACTGTTTATTTTTGTCAAAAACCATTGATTTGATTAACAATCTATTAATCCAGACAACAATTTTTACCAGTTTTTTATTTATTTTTAAGTCAGAACAGGCCATCCGTTTTGAAAGAACAGTTAGAAGTTAAAACATTTAACTCAAGGATCGGTCCCCAAAATGGTTCCATATCCGATCCCATTTTAAAAACCTTAGTTATGACTAGATTTTTTATGCATGACCATTGCTATTCTGATCATAGTTGCCTCTATGTATTAGCATTAGCCATTAGGCATTAGTATGTGTTCAAATGTCCAACTTGCTTGGCCCCAACCTTTGCGTGCATGATATAGAGGTTACTCGACAATGTTTTTTTTTCCATAAAAAGAATTGGGCAACATTTTATTCATTACATAATTTAAAATATTATATTTTTGATAATTGAAAACTAATTTCACCCAGCACCCAATAGTACATGCATCCTTAATCATGGAGCCAATTTCTATCAATAAAGGAAATAGATTATAATAACTTTTATTAATTTTAATGTTTTCATGCAATCCAAACAAATAATATACACTTATCTTCAACAACTCTAGTTACAAATTAAAAGGAATTATAATAAAAATTAGTATTTTATAAATTAATGAAATAAATCATTTATCAAATCCACATTTATATCAAAAAATAGTTTTTAGTTTGAAGAAATTTATTCAAATAAAAATATTAATATTAGAATAATTATTTTAATACTAAAAATTTATAAATTTTTGGATGATATGTATATTAAATTTTTTTATAAATTATTAATTAATATTTTATTTGCATTAAATCAAAACATATTTATCATTTACAAAAGTAAAAATATTATATACAAAATATTTGAAATGTAATATAAATTGAATTGATCAAATCCATTAATCTACATTTATATCAAAAAAATTAATTTTTATTTTAGAAAAATATAAAAATAAAAATATTAATAATAGAATAATTATTTTAGTACTTGAAATTTATGAATTTTCATATGATATATATGTATCTTCAAAATTTTAATAGACTATATATTTTTATAAATTATTAACTAATATTTTATAATAACATATTTGTTGCTTACAAAAATGGAAATATTGTTTACCAAACTTTTGAGAATGATTTTGTTAGTTAACTTTTTGGTGAATGTTAAAAATTATGAACAGTAAAATAGAAAGATTTGATTAAAAGTTCAATTATATTAGTTGCATATGTTTTGTGCCTTGAACTTTAATAGAAAATAAAATAATAACGGCTTTGTGCATATATTAATTTGTAAGAATGTATATAATATGTGTCTTGAACTCTTGATTGGTGCATTATCAATAAAATTGTATGATATATACACATCTCACTATATTAGTTGTAATATATTTCTTCATGTATACCATTAAAATATATAATTTATGTGTAGCTATTTTGACATTAAACTTAATCTTATTAATATATTTATGGAATATAATTTGTATGAATTTCCCTAATGTATCCAAGTGTTTTCATATTTTTCATCTGTATCTATGCGTTTTCAGAATGTATCTATATCCATATCCATATCTAAGTTGTCCAATACAATACCTAATACTAATACTTTGATCCTTGTTCGCACTAAGTCGATTTACAATCTGAACCCCTTATATAATAAGTAGTTCAACCTTAATATAGCCTCCAAATCCCATTGGGGCAAAGTAAAATGCTACAGTATTGTAGTCCTTATTTCTCAAAACCCCTTCTGTGTCAGGTGGACCTGGGTTGCTCTCACTACTTCCATCAAATTTCAACTTTACAAAACCTTCAAGAGGAGGGGTCTAAGATTCAATAACGACCCTCTCCTTAGTAAAGTAATTGGGTGCTATATCTGACCAAATCCTCTAGCCAGAAAAACATCAAATGAGAAATAATGAAAGGAGTCTAGAATTTTTAATCAATGTATTGCCCTTCTCAAGATATATACAATCCTTGGCTTTTAATAGGCACATTGCCTTGGAAGATTTTGGCATTCCTTCTTCCCAAGTTGTCCATGGAGAAATTGTGCCAATGTATGCTTTATAGTTGGATATGATAATTAAGTATAGGTTTTTTTTTTAATGAAAATTGAAAAATAAAAAGGGTGAGATATGGTTTCTTGGGTGCTATATTAAAATCAAAGTCATTCCAATGTTGACTTATTATGATTGGAGTATCGTGACTAGCTATTGGAGATGCAAGACCCATAGATTGGGCACCCGTCAATAACTTTTAGTGTCATTGATATTGCGCGCAATAACAAATTAACTAAAAATACAAGGTAATTTCTTATTAATATTTCCAAATGGATTGAGATTTCACACCACTTAAATTGTTTCTTTGTGTATAAAATCCAATCTAATACCCTTTGATTCCTAAGTAAAAGTACCACAACATACCTTCACATCAGTCAAACCAAAATGAACAATACATAAAAGATGAAAATCGGTCGACAACACACAAGATCGATCGAGACGTAGCTAGCAAACTTAATTCCTAGATCTCCATTAATTCTAACATTCTAAATCTTCTCTAAGTTGTTAATTTATATTATTACCATCCTCTGCAATATTATTTTGTTCTCTCTTTCTCTCTAGCTAGCTGCAAGCCCCATACGCAAATCCTAACCTTTGTGCAGGCAAATCATAGATCACCTCAAAAGTCCGTTGTTGGCTGTTACCAACAATGACCAGTTCTTCATCAGAGCTATTTGGCAGAAATGCTAAGCAATAGTGAGCATTGCCAAGATGAATAAGAGCTCCTGAAAGTGGGTCCACCTTGATGTCTGTACCTCCTCTAAAATGCAAGACGATGGGAGGTACACTCACTGTTTCGTACCCGCTCAGGTCATAGCATGTGTCGAAATGTGATATTGGCTTTGCCGGTGGGAAGTTTGACATGAGCACTGCTTGCTGAAAGGCCGACTTGAGGGCACCATAGGCCGTCGGAGGTAGGCGACTGATAACAGTGCCGGAATCTATGATGGTTCCTTGTGTTGTAAACACTGAAGGATCAATAGGCAATCTTTGTCCCCCAACGCTTATTCCTATTAATGGGACGTAATAGTAGTCTGGATTGCTCGAGTCTATTATTAACTCAGTGTAGCTCACAGTAGTAGAAGAGGTCGTAGAACCTGCTTGGTCACCAAATGCCAAGAATCCTGTATAGCTTTCGGAGCTTGGGAGACAATAAGAGAAAATTCTTCCAAATGTATTAGCTGTTTGAGACACCAGAGACACTTGGCGGGGGCTTAAACCAAGAATTCCGGATGTGTTATCGGACAGATTATTGTTCTGGCCACACCCAAACCGAAAACCAGAGAAGACATCAGAGGGTGTTAGTGTGAGTGTTTCCTGTCCGAAGAGCCCGATTGAGAAGTCTTCATCACCATAATGGATTTCGTACACACAACCGGAAGCGGAAGTGCATTGCGTGGAGGATCTAACTTGAGAGCATTCGATTGATCCACAGGCGAAGCTGGAATAAGAGGATGATATGGAGTTGTCGAAGATGGGTGCGGAGCAATCAATACAGGGTTGGCATCGGACCCAAGTCAGGTCGCTACCGGTGTCCATGACCACCAAAACATCTTGCTTTGGTGTGCCGAGTCCGATGCTTACAATGAAGTCTCGAGTTCCAAGAGAGAGACCAGACTTGGTTGGAATTGTAACCTTGGAATCCCCCAGACCCAGAGGACCGCTTTTGTTTATTCTAGATTGAATGGAGCGGACTCGGAGTTCATCTTGGAGGAGGATTTCTTCTAGGCTGGGAGTTGTCTTCCTTTCTTTGCTTTGTGGTGAACAAGGCCCATTTTTGTGTACTAAGTGTAATTTTCCGTAGTGATAGGAACCTGAAATTAACCATTGAAAATCGCTCATTTCAGATACCATATTATGTTGTTCCTCTCGCCTTTTCCACACAATAAATACAAATTGGCTTCATTATACAACCTCTTACAAATCCAAAAATGTGAAACATGAAATATGAAATATTCAAGTGGCATGGGAGAACTAAAATGCATATGGAAGTAGAGTGCGATTTGGTATTGCATTAATTCGAACTTGAACAGCCTTTCCAAGAAAAACCAACTAATCGAAACGCAAAGGTGGTCAGTAGGAAGAGCCTCATAAAAATAAGAAACTTAGTATATATTGAAAACAAGCAGAAAATACTGGGGGTGTTTGCCATTTAGCTAATATGATTTTGTTTTTGAAAATTTACAAACTTAAAGGGTATTCTTCAATGTGAATTGTTTAACTTGTTGTCAGTTCCAAAAGCAAATCAAAACTATTTGGTTTGGAAATAAATAGGTTCTCAAAGTAAAAATACTGAAAACATGATTATATATATATATATATATATATATGCTTTTCTGTTTCCGAAACTGAAAGAAAACAAGTGTTCTTGAATTTCTGATTTAAAAAACAATATGTTTTTTGTACTACAAAATTTGCTTTTATTTAAAAAAAGAAAATACGAATTATTTTAAAGAAACAAACCAACTTGTTTTCGACTTTTCAAAACAATAAAGAGAATTTGGCTGTCCATGTTTGACATCATGCTGTCCACTGGGCTCTCCTGAATGGCACGTTAGTTGATACATCCTTGCGGAAAAACTTCGGCCTGGCCTGTTTGAATTAGCTAATGTGTCATGTGTAGAAGCTCCCAAAACAGCCCAGGCTGTTTAATTTTTGCAAACAGCCAAAGTGACCTCCATCCATGTCTTCAGTACTGTTACATGGAATTAATGCATATCTTTGACAGCACAGGATGTCAAGCATAGAGAAACAAAACTTTCTCGGAAAATATAGTTCAAGAAAAGTTTTTTATTGTGGCAATTTCAAAGAAGAAAAACAGGCATCCTTGTCGTAGAACGTCACCAATTAAATCATACACATTGACCAACACCCCCTAATCGAGCTACCTTAAAAAGGAGTCCCTACAGAGAAAATTTAACCTCTCATACCTTTGGTGGGTGATGAACAACTTGTTGCAGGCAGTAATGGTTTAACTGCAATCTCCACTTTCTCTCCTCCATGGGCCTTAACGTTATACCAAGTACTGGAGAAGAGAAGTAAAGAAGAAATTATTGAAAGGAGAACACTAAGGAAAGAAATGTGAAGAGTGGCCATAAATAGCTAGTTAATTAATGTTCTTCTGTTCTTGGAGTTGTAACGATTGTTGTTGCTACTTCTACTTATAGAGGTAAGCAGCAATAATTCATACAGCCGTGTATGCCACTTCAAACAAGAAAATTGAATAGAAAATTATTAATGTCAAGAAGACTTGCACGAAACTTTCGATCGGTCTAAAATAAAAAAACAAGAAGAAGACTTACAGTAGACTTTCGATAAGAAAAAAAAGAAGAGTTACAGAAGACTGAACAAGAAGACTTACAGTAGCTTACAACTTGCAAATTAAATCAACTTAATTATTAGTGACAGGGCAGTTTAATCATCTGGGCATCATATCATTGCCCATACAAATGCGTGCACAGGGATCTAGGACATAGAATTCTTATTCATCCATTGGTTGAATGGGTTGCCAGATCGACCAAGTGTCAATTAATTGGAGCATTAAATGTGAGAACTGGTTCCTGAAGAAGAGTCTGATCAATGATATAATAATACACGAGGAGGAAGTTGCCGTGAAAGAATAAGTTTAGAGACTCATAGGGAAGAACAGCCTCCGCCATGATATACACGAGGGGGAAGCTGCTGTGAATTCACAGCAGCTGAAAGGGGGTTTAGAGACCTGGAGGTCCTATTTATTTATTGGTAAGTTTGGACTGGGCTGGGGTGGGGGGAGTTGACCAACTTTACTGGCTAAAATAACTATACTAACTACTATTGGGATAAGTGGATTGCAATCCACCTCATAACTATTTCCCCTAAAAGTCCTACCCTTCTCTTACGTGCATAACTTACATTTTCACTAAGTCAGACTTGGTCATAATAATAGGGCCATGGGCTCAGGCTCGGGCTTGGGCCTATAGCATCGGGCCCGACTATATTTTTGGATCAGGATTGAGCTTTTTCAAAAAAGTCTGGCCCAAGCCCGAGTCTGTCTTGATACTATATTAAATAATAAAATATATTTTATTTAATAAATATATATAATATTTTTTGTTTTTTGTTTTTTTCTTTTTTTCCAAGTAATAATGAGATGTTTATTATTTTTGAGTTCTGAAGGTTTTTAAAATAAACAAAACACTTTTTTATTGAATGAAAAAGAAAAAAAAATATGTTTTCAAATTTCTAGTCGGGCCCGGGCTTCGGGCTTTATATGAGGGCCGGGCTCGGGCCTGAGTGTATTCTATTGATACATATAAAAAGCCCGACCCGACCCATGAACAGGTCTACTTTTCACCTAGAGCTGTAAAGTGGCTTGTATCGCTCATGGGCTGACACAGCTTGTCGCAATACCGGTCATGTTAGGTGTGGTGCAGTCACTATAGCAATTGGACTATGTTGTGTTTTGGTTTTGAAGCTCTAGTCTAGCACAACACGACACGACATAGCCCACTTCACGGGCTGGCATGGCATGACATGAAGCTAGTCCACTATGGGTCATATTGACCCACTTCAAATATAACCGTTGGGGAGGTCCCCACTGGCTAATTTTTTCTTTTTGGGATGATTTTTACATAAATACCCCTAACAATTATAAACAAATAATTTGGAGGGTATTTATGTATTTTAGCTTTGAGGGGAGGAAAAATGATAAAAATGCCCCCCCTAAGGCCCTAACAATTGTATAACAACTAATTGGGGGGCATTTTGGTTGTGATAATTAACTTTGTGAAAGACCAAAATACTCCTTTCAACAACTTTAAATTGACTGGTTTTAAGGGTATTTTGGTCAATTAAATTAATTCCAATTCCTATAAATACCCTTACCCTTACTCATTCTCATGACACCAATTCTCATATTCTCTGATACTTTCTTAATTCTTGCTCTCTAATCCCTAATTCTCAAATTAATTCAAGTTTTAATAAGAAAAAGATTTGCTCAAGTATCAAATTAGCAATTTGGGAGGCTTAAAAGCTTTATCACCTGAAATTAAGTTGGGATTTTGAATTGGTAGATCGAGTAAGTAGTAATTAATTTTCACCCTTTAAGGCTTTAATACTATAATTTTTTTTTTAAATGATTGCTTTCTCTCAAAATCCCTTTCCCAACATGTTCGTCTTTGAGGATGTCTAGTTACAATGCTACAACATTGAGATGGGTGCTAGTAGTTTTATGGCTGATGTTGTCAAAGACCCCTAGTATTACTAATAGGAGTGGAAGGAAAGATCACCCAAGGGCCAAGTCTAGAAAATGTTTATTATAAAAACTTTTGCGAGGAAGGGAAAAACTTAATGTAAGAGTGATTTTAGTTATAGCAACAAGGATGGTACTAGCCATTTGGCTAGAAATATGGCTAGTCATGTGAAAAATAAAAACAATCCAAATTAAACACAAATTTGGCATGGGTTTTTGATAATTTTGATTAATACTGAAAAAAATGAGATAAGAATTAGTTAAGTATATTGTGCATGTTGAAAAACCATTTTTATTAGCTAAAGAACCTAAGCTAAAAAGAGTTCTACAATAACCAATAAATTTCCAATTTTAAGAAGTTTCTAGAAATACTATTAAAGAAGATGCTCTAAAAATTTTTATTCATATAAAGAAAATTAAATTCCTACCTTGTCAAAACTTAATTTTAAAATTTTACTTACATCTAATATTTAGACTTCCAAATATAATATTAATTATATTTTTGTTATGGGGCATTTTATTAATAAAAATTGGTTTTTATAAAAAAGAATTTTAACTTTTACAAGACTTAAAATGACCACATACTGGCCCAAAAATTGTTGCTAGTATAATATCAAGTACTTTACTTAAGGAATTGAAAATAATGATTTTTCTATTAGTTCTGATAATGTTAGTAATAATGATTCAACAATAAAAATTTTAAGATCTCAATTAAAACCACATTTAATTAGTAAATTATTTCATATTAGGTGTGCATGTCACATCTTAAACTTATGTGTACAATATGCTTTAAATATTATTTTTCCACAGACTTTTAAAATTAGAAATTGTATTATGTATATTAGAAGTTCTAGAATGAGAAAACAAGAATTTAAATGTTTATGATAAAAATATGGTCTAATATATAGAAATTTCATATTAAATGCTCAATATAGTTGTCAAAAATATGGTGTAAATATAGAAATTTTATGTTAGAAAGTTGTTTTTCATATAAAGGCATTCCTAATAATTTTAACAATGAGAAAATGCCCCGTAATTTTATAACTAATGATGATGATAATTGGAAAATTGTAATTTGTATAAAAGACATTTTACATATTTTTATGATACAACTAATGCATTTTTTAGGTGTATATCAGCTATTATTTCGTGTTTTAGTCAATCAATTATTTATAATTAGTGTTTTTTTAAATATAGAAAGAATTCACAATTTCAAAATATTATTGAAGTAATGAAATTTAAATTTAAAAAATATTTCTCCAATATATTTCTATTTGCAATATTAAATCCTAGGATTAAAAAATGGTTTAAATGTTTTACATGAATCTTATTATGAAAATATGTAAAGTGAAATTAGAACAAAAAATGAAGTTAATAATTTATTATTTGAAATGTATAGTGCATATGAATCTCAACTATTATCACTGTAACAAATTCCCTCAACTTTTAGGAATTAAATAACTTTTATATTTTAGCCAAATAAAAGAAGATGGAAAAAGTTATCCATATATTGCTTGCCACCATGGCATGTGATATACTAACCCCTCTAGTATCCATAGTTCCTTTGGAATCTTATTTTAGTGCAAAAATTAAGATATTGGATGATAATATAAGCTTCATAAACGATGAAAGCTTCAAAATGTGTATATGTTTGAAGGATTGGCAAGATGTTAAAGGCAATTTGCAAGATCAAAAAGGGCATGACACTTCAATTGATGGTTCACCAGACGTAGATGATTCAAATCAAGATCAAGAAGATAAAGGAGGTGGAACTTAGAGTTGAAGAAAATAATGAAGCCAATATTTTTCTGTATACTGAATAATTACATAACATTTTTAAAATTATTGTAAATTTTGTTTTTAAATTTACTTTAAATTTACTTTATAGTTCTTTATAGTCTTTTCAATACCACAAGATAATTTTATATTATTTTTATATTTTATTCCAATTCCATTGTAAGTTTTCACTTTTTTTACTTTGTATTCATTAAATTCAAATGAAATAATTTTTTTAAAATTTTCTTTTCAATTTGTTGTCTATTTTATATTTTGTTTGTTAAATTTTTATTTTTATCGAATCTTTTGTCATTTTTACTTACCAAAAAATGAAAAATGACAAAAACAGAGGCCCATGGCCCAACCCTAGGCTAGGCCCATGGCATAGCCTGAAACGGCATGGTCCCACCTAAGCTCATGCCACGAGCTGTGTTGGGCGTAGGGTTTTGGGCTAAGAGAGCATGACCTACCTTGGCTTGCATGACGGCACGGCATGACCCGGTACAGCAAGGGTAGCTTGGAAAAGTGGGTTGTATTTGCCAAGAACGGCCCACATCACACCTCTACCTTCGAGAGGAAGTTGCTAAAATTTAATGAAACAAAAGTGCCCACTAAACGAACAATAGAAACAAAAGAGGTATAAGTATAAAATATGAAAACAGAAAAATAGATTGGGAACATCTCCCGTGCTCTTGGGAAGATGTTCCGAATGCACGGGTGGATGGGTAGTGGGGAGCCGAACTCTAAGAATGAAATTTCACATGTTGGGGGGAATGAGCAACTTGTTGGTAGTAATGAATTCATTCCTAGTCTCCCACATAGTCCTCAACATGTTAGGGTTTTCTTAATTTGCACAACAATTAAATTAGGTTGTAATCCAAATTGTTTGGGTTTCAAACTATAAGAAATTATTTAATATTTTTCATTTTTTTTACAATAAAAAATGGATTTATCTCTCCTATGAATGTAGATGGTAAAGCCAAGCCATATAAATCGTTCATGTTCATTGTATTTATTTCTCCTTTATCTTAATTGGATTCATTATTTTTGTTGTCATTAGACATTTTTTTTTTTGTAGTTTTCAAAAGTAGAAGAAAGGGAAAAGAACATAAAGAAAAGAAATATAAAGGACCATGAATGGATATTATCATTATAGATGTAGCAATTTTTGTTTAGCATTTGTTAAACTACTGATCAACTAAATATAGAAGCATGGTTGGCATAATAAAAACAAAATTTATTAGTTTTAACTAGAATATGTCATCATAAATTGGCAAGGTTGTTAAAATCGAACCAGACAATGAACCGATCAGGGGTCCAGTTCCTGGGTCAAATGGTTTGATCATTCGAACCGAACAGATGGTCCATTGACAAAAAATAAAAACGGCCAAAACCGCTGAATGGTTTGAGCGGTTCAACTGTCCGAGTCAACGGTTTGTTGATCAAATCAACGTTTTTTGGCAAAATAACAGTTTTGGGGTAAAACATAACCAATCACCTGATCGGTTCCCAGTTTTTCTGGTCTAACCGTCGAGTCTAATCCAATTTTGAAAACCATATAAATTGGCACATAAATGTTATTTGATACTATTTGTGATTAAAATAGTATCAAATTGGTGTTATTATTTGAAGTGAACAAGTGATGAAGTCTAATCTTTATTCAATTAACTCTCACATGTGATGTGACAAAATACATCTCTCACCAATGTATATTCATCAATCCAGAACATTAAGGCTCAGTTTAGGAGTATAAATACAAATTTGTAGAGTACGAAACCTTCCTTACTTTTCATATTATTTTGTATGTATTTGTACTGTACATATTTGTATTTGTATTTCTTCCAAGGCTCAATTTAGAAGGAATACAAATGCAAATATATAAATTATATAACCTTGTATTTTATATTATTTTTTATGTATTTGCACTATACATATTTGTATTTGTACTCTTTCTAAACCGAGCCTTAGCAATTATATTTGCTAATATGTATATGTATATGCACAGTACATATTTGCATTTATACTCTTTTCAAATTAAGCCTTATCAATTGTATCAATTCAAAAGTTCAAACGCAACCTTAGTCTCAACTACTAACCCGATGCCATCCATCTCCTTTTATCTAGTGAATTCTTTTCTTGTGACCCTTGTTGCAGACTTCAAATATAATCTGGCAACTTCCAATTATTTTTGAACATGTATCCCAGCTCTCAAAAATTTCAAAATAAGCCATGACTCGTTAGAAATATTAAAAATAATTAAACCCTTTTTTTTTATTTATACCCTTTTCCATTCAAATTGAGTTTCTCTCTTCTCTCACCCTCCTCTTCTTTGTCCAAAGCACTTGTAAATTAATCTGGTGAGTGGTAACACGAAATGAACACGTTGAAGGGAGATCGGCTTCAGTTAGTGCAAGGCCCGTTTGAACACTGTTTGAACTGCTTTTACAGCCTTTTATCGGGATCATCTTCGCATTTCTATGTTTTATTTTATAAGAAAATATTTCCAATGAAAGGCTATAATGAATGTTTGAACAGGCTTCGCACTCACTGGATCCGGTTTCTGTTGAAGGGTGGTAAAGACAGCTCGAAACATACCTTCTCTCCCTCCCCTCTTCTTTCATTACAACTTTTCTCTTCTCTCACCCACCTCTTCTCCATCCTATTCAAGTGACGGGTCAAGGTAATAACAAAGTGCCAATTGCAGCAATCAAATGTAGAGGGAAAGTAAGCAAACACATTACCGTATTGGTATCCAGATTAAACAATCAAATATGGAGGTGATAACAGAGTGCAGAATTTCATATGTATACCAAATTACCAAGAGGCTAATAGCAGTTGATCACGTGACAGAATTTTATATGTTTTTTTAAGGCAAAACATTATATTTCATTCAACTATGAAACTTGTATGGATATAGAGTAGTGATTATGGTACCAAGCAAGAAAGTACAGAAATATTGTATAAAAATACAAAGTGGTAACAGTACCAATTAACAATACATGTATCTAGGAAGAACAAAATATTCATAGTGGATAAAAGAGAAAATGAAGAAGCTTCTGCAACATACAAAATATGAATTAGAATCACCAATAGAAGAGATAAATGAGTGCATCCCCAACCACTGAAAGAGAGGGATAAATAAAAGAAAAAAATGAAGAAACTTCTACAACATACAAAACGTGAGATAGAATCACCAATAGAAGAGATAAATGAATGCATTTCCAACCACTGAAAGAAAGAGATAAATACAATAGTGATTTGTCATAATTTTAACCATCCAAAATCATAAGGGCTGGAACTAAATAAAACTTTAAAAGTCTAGAACCATAACTGTCACAACTGTTATTGTCAAAACTGGAAGTTTAACCACACAGTAAAAGTAACCACCGGAAGTTTAGGCAGTCACAATTCCGGGTGATTAAAGTTCAGTTGACTGTCAATAAATATATGTATTTTTTTTTGGTTTTGTAGTAAATAAGCATTTAATTGGATTTTCAGACCAGGGAACTGAATGAAATGCTTTTTCGAAACAGAGAAAAAAAAATGAAAAAAGAAACAAAAGTTCCAGGATGGGTCCAACCGGAGGTCTGTACCTCCTTCAAAATGCAAGACGATGCTAGCTACATAGCCTACATTCACTGTGTTCATGTTGTAACCTCTCAAGTCATAGCATGTGTCGAAGGATGGATACGGTGATGGCACCAGTGGGTAGTTTGACATTGCTTGCCGGAAGGCCGACCGAAGGGTATCATAGGCCGACGGTGGTAGGCGACTGATAACAGTGCCAGAGTCTATGATGGTTCCAACTTCCAAGGGTTGTAAACGCTGAAGAATCAATAAGCAATATTTCTCCCCCAACACTTATTCCAATTAGTTGAACGAAATAGAAGTCTGGTAGCGAGGGTTTGTCATCAACTGTGTGTAGTTGACAGCAGAGGAAGTTGCACTGGTTTGTTCACCAAATGCCAAGTACCCAGTGGAGCTTCCTGAAGGCGGGTGACAATAAGAGAAAATTTTTCCATATGTATGTATTTGCGGTTTGAGACACCAGAGATACTGGGCTAGTTACACCCCAAACCAAGAATCCCGGCTTGCTTTAGCACCAATGAGACTATTTTGCTGACCACACCCAAATGGAAAGTTAGGGAAGACGTCGGAGGGTGTTACTGTAAGAGTTTCTTGGAGAACCCAATGAAGAAGGATTGATCACCGTAATGGGCCTCGTAAATGCAGGCACAGGTGCAAAGAGGAGAGTGGAATGTGGCCCAATAGACTTGAGAGCACTCGGCTGAACAATATATATATATATATATATATGTGGTGCATGCTCTGTGGGGCATTAATCTGAACTTAAAAATTCTGGAAACATACCAATATGGCACATGATGGACTAGGTTATTTATCAAACAGCTTAGATCTTTAGCCTTAATTTAGAAAGAGTACAAATACAAGTATATACAAATGCATACAAAATATAAAATTTTGTACTGTACATATTTGTATTTATATTTATACTCCTTCTTCGGAACAGAGCTTTAAAGACAAGACCCAAAAAACTCGTTACATCTTAAAGACATACCAATATGGCACATCATTTTAGAGCTCATTCAGGAAAGCTTTTTCGTTGATTAGAAGAACTACCAAAATTAGCTTCATCAGAAAGTTGATTTTTCAGCTCAAGAGCAGTATTTTTAGGCTTTTCAGGGTTTTCATCACCAAACGGCAAACACAACTTCATAGGAACTTGGCTTCAGTCAGTGCAAGGTCCATATTCGAACCTCGGTGTAACGGGCCCGTTGCACTAACTGAAGCCAATCTCATTTCATGGCGTTCCATGTGGGATCTACCTTGCAATACTAGAAGCCGCTGTGGGAAAGCCCTCCCGGCCCAAACGACAACTTAGAGAACAGAAGTGCACTAACATAAATGTGCAATAATTTCCTCTAGGGCTGATGAGCAACTTGTTGCAGGCAGTAATGATGAATTGACTGCAATCTCCACTGTGCCTCCTCTATAGGCCTCAACATCATACCAACTGTTGAAGAGAAGTAATAAAAGAAGAGCGCTAAACAATTGCTGCTGCTACCGCTATTTATAGAGGTAAAAGAAGGATTTTATAGACCCAGGAGTAAGCATTTAGTTGGTTTTAGACAGGAGAACTGAAAGAATTGGAATTAGCTAAACGCATTGGCTGTGTAGTGTTCAATTAAACCTATCTCCAACTGAATTGCAAAAGATTCCCCATGTAGCAAAATCAAATCGTTGGAACATTAAACATTGGGAATCTTTTATGGATAGAAAATAGGAGAGAAATTGTTCAAAGTAGATGGAGGAAAAGTTTTCAAAGTCATTAAAACCTAGTATGAACACACCAGTGTTTCATACAGATGGAATCCCCACACATTTGAGACATACTTACTTGCATGAGATCCACACATGGTTTGTCGAATCTGTAAATAATGGAACCTCTAACGCAAGTAAAACTGAAAGCAACCATTTTGTCGCAGTGGACTGCAGATCAAATAGAACCGGAAGTCTTCATAACAAAACCAAAATGTGGCCCAGACAGAATTAATTAGTCAGAATGAGACTTTCTACATGTACTCCAAAGTAGAGATTGTTGAGAATGAGACTTTTCTCTAGTATATTGCGAGAGCTGTTCGATCCCTTGTCTCCAGGTATAGTGTAAAATGTGAATCACAATTTCCCTCTCCCTTTCCAATTCCCTCCATCTCTCTCTTTCTCTGTTAAAGGACATTCATATACATGCAGTAGACTTCATGTCAAAGTCCATCGCGTGGTCATTACATGCGATGGACTTCTACTTAAACTCTAATCATTCCCTTATCTTGATAGACTCTATCTGATAGAGTTATATTGTAACTCAAATTAATTTCTTAATTTGAGTGCTGTACCTAAACTCTAACAGTTGTTTTCTATTCAAACTTAATCTAGTCATCTATAAATAGATCAAGATTAGATTAACCTTATTATCGAATCATTCCCTCAATTTTCTCTCTTCCTGTTTTCTATCTTGGTATCAGAGCCTACCCAAGATGGCCTCCAATAGTTTGATTTCTGCTTCATCTTAGAATTCTCAGTTGAATGTATCCTCAATCGGCAGCTTGGTCCATTCTTCCATCTCCAACTCTTCTCACTATCTCCCCATTAAACTGAGTAGGACAACTATCTACTTTGGAAGGCCCAACTTCTGCCTGTTTTCTACACTCATAAAGTCATGGGCATCGTCAACGGTTCCATCAAAGCTCCCTTAAAGGAAATAGATGATCCTAATGACCCTAATACCAAGATACTGAACCCCGCGTATGCTGACTGGTTTCAACAGGACCAGCAGGTGCTCAGCTGGATTATCTCTAGTCTCACCAAAGGAATCTTCTCTCAAGTGGTAGGTCATCGTTCATCTCATGAGGTATGGACTACCCTTGCAAAATCCTTCTCTGCTCATTCCCAATCTCAGATTCTTCAAATGCGTAGATAGCTACAAAGTTTGAACAAGGAAATTTTTTCTATTACTAAATATATTAACAAAGCTAAGTGTCTATCTGATAATTTGTCTGCTATTGCCGACCCCATTAGCTCTATAGACCTTGTTCTTTTTGTTTTATCCGAGCTAAGTCAAGAATATGAATCAGTGGTAACTACAATTTCAAATCACCCTGATTTTGATAAGCTCGGAATTGATGACGTTCTAGGCATTCTCCTTAGTCATGAAGCTTGGTTAGAAAAACAACATCCTTTGGCTATGGATACTCCACCATCAACTAATCTCAGCTCATTTAACGCTAAAAATCAATCCAATTTGTTGTCTCAACAGCAGCCCTACATTGGTTCTTCTTCTTCTGGTGGCCGAGGACATGGCCACAACAATTTTGATGAATGATCTACTAGAGGTCGCAGTTGTGGACAATCCACTATAATATGTCAAGTTTGTAACACTCCGGGACATGAAGCTCTTAAATGTTGATGTCGGTATGATCTCAACTTCAATAATTTGCAAATCGAAGAACCCAAGTCGACAGCCTTCCATGGAGGTCCTCCAATTTTGATTCAACCTGGTATCCTAACTCTGGCCCCACTCATCATATGACACCAGACTTAGAAAATCTGCAACATCGATTGGATTACGAAAGTCCAGATCAAGTTAAAGTTGGCAATAGGGCAGGTTTACCGATTTCTAATATTGGTTCTTCGTTAATATCCCATTAACATACTTTTAAATTGACTGATTTAATGCATGTACCACATATTTCGAATAACCTCTTATCTATTAGCAAATTTACTCGTGATAATGATCTCTTCTTTGAATTACATCGGGATTATTTTGTTTTGAAGGACTATACGGGGAGAAAAAATCTGCGAGCACCTAGTAGAGACGGGCTTTATTGTTTCCCGGGTAGATTCGACATCAAAAATGATCATCCAATAGATTTCATAGGAGAACGTACTTCAGTTCAAGGCTAGCATCAATGACTAGGACATCCAGCTCTTCGTGTGGTTTGCCAAGTGATTTCCGATTTCAGACTCCCTTCTTATGTTAATACTACTTCATCTATGTGTGAGTCTTGTTAGCTAGGGAAAAGTCGTCTGCATTTGTCATCTTCTGTTAATTAGTCTAGTGCTCCATTAGATTTGATTTTTTCAAATGTTTGGGGTCCTGCCCCTATTGCATCCAATCATGGGTATAGATACTATGTAATTTTTATGGATGATTACAATAAGCTTACTTGGTTATTCTTGATTAAAAATAAATCCGATGTATTTGATATTTTTCTTAAATTCAAGAAACATGTAGAAGTGTTATTTGAAAGACACATTAAGTGATTACAATCCGATTGGGGAGGAGAATACAGACGACTATCGACTTTTCTGGTTGATCACGACATTTCCCATCGTCTTGCTTGTCCGCATACTCATGAATAGAACAGTTCCATAGAATGGAAGCATCGTCACATCATTGAATCTACCCTTCCTCTACCAATGTCCTCAACTCTCCCCTTCACCTTCTGGAATGATGAGCATCTACAACTATCTATCTTATTAATCAGCTTCCATCCAAGGTACCACACAACTGCATGATGACCCGCCACCATCAAAGTCCTTGACCTCTTATTTACCGAGAAAACTCGTCACCTCAACTCGCTTTTCTTCATCTATGGCTGCTCCTTCCTAACTAGTTGATAGTACCACCTCGCCATCACCCTCTCCTCCATGAGGTACCTGGCGTGTCTAGGAATTACTTGATGCAACTTGACTGGTTCCGGCTCGCACGCATACCATACTCACTCTCTCTCTCTCATAGGTTCTCTACCAGCTCAGTCATAGACTACAATTCATTGCCCAATTCCATAGGCCCTTCTATCTACTCTTCATGATGATGTTTCCAAGCCCAATTGCTTCTCTAAGGCTGCTAAAGATCCCTATTGGCATGAGGCAATGTCGAGAGAATTCAATGCTCTCGTCGCTAATGACACTTGGACTCTGGTACCTTATCAACCTCATATGCATGTGATCACCAAGTGGGTCTACAAAGTTAAATAGCGAGCTGATGGTTCTGTTGAATGGTGTAAAGCACGATTGGTTGCTCAGGGTTTTAATCAGGTTCCAGGAATTGACTTCATTGATACCTTTAGTTCAGTTGTCAAACCCGTCACCATCCATATATTACTGCTCTCTCCGCTACTCTTAAGTGGCCTTTACAACAATTGGACTTTGATAATGCTTTTCTCAATGGCTTTGTCTCTAAAGATATCTATGTTTGTCAACCTAAAGGGCTTGAGGATTTCACTGCTCCTCACCATGTTTGCAAACTTCATAAGGCTTTGTACGGACTCCGTCAAGCTCCTCGAGCATGGTATTCTTGTCTCAACCATCATCTACTTCAATTGGGTTTCCACATGTCGTCTGCTTTGACCCCTCTTTGTTCATCTACCAGAAGGACTTGGTTACCATGTATATGTTGATCTATGTTGATGATATACTTCTAACTGGATCCTCTGAATATGCTCTTGAATCTCTTGTCTCCTTTCTGTGTCGCACCTTCTCCTTAAAGAATCTTGGATCGGCCAACTATTTTCTTAGCATTGAGATCTCGGCTCAACCTCATGGTATTGTTCTTACTTAACAACGATACATTTTGGAACTACTAAAGCGAGCAAACATGGTTGAAGCCAAACGTCTGACTTTCCCCATGGTAGTAAATTCAAAACTGTCTAAGTTTAGTGGGACCTCTCTCTCAGATTCATCGAAATATCGTAGTATTGTCGGTGCCCTCTAATACCTCACTATCACACAACTAGATATTTCATTTTTTGTAAATAAAGTTTGTCAGTTTCTTCAAACTCCAATAACAGAACATTGGGCGGCTATCAAATGCATCCTATGAAACCTAAAACATACCTCAGATCATGGAATTCATTTCCACTCCTCCTCCTCTACTCCTCTCACTCTTGAGGCATTTTCCAATGATGACTGGGCCAAGTGTCCATATGATCGGTGATCCACTGGAGGATATCTCATTTACCTAGGTCGTAACCTAATTTCTTGGAGCTCCAAGAAACAGCCCACCATTGCTTGGTCAAGCACGAAATCTAAATCCCAGGCCTATGCCAATGCTGCCACTAAACTGCTTTAGGTTCGTTCTTTACTTCTGGACCTAGGTCTCACAATAACGGAGGTACCGGTCATTTGGTGTGATAATATTGGCACCACATATCTTGTTGCTAATCGTATACGTGTGATAGACTTCATGTTAAAGTCCATCGCATGATCCTTATCTTGATAGACTCTATCTAATAGAGTTTTATTGTAACTCAAATTAATCTCTTAACTTGAGTGTTGTACACAAACTCTAATAATTGTATTCTACTCAAACTTAACCTAGTCATCTATAAATAGATCAAGGTTCGATCAACCCTATTATCGAACCATTCTCTCAATTTTCTCTCTTCTTTTTTTTCTCTTCCTCTATCTCACAACCAAACTCCCTCTAGCTCACTCCTCTTAGTTGAACTCCCTCTCCCTCTACATAAGGCATGTAGAAGATTAATCAACTAAGTAGAGCTTGTACATAGCAAGCTGTCTTTAGAAGAGCAGAAAACAACCACATATATCTGATATTTCCTACTATTTGGGTCATAATATGTGACAATTGAAGTACATAATTAATATTGAAGAAAATCAACCTTTGTTTGGTTTAAACAGGGGAAATACATCTTGGGTGCATGGGTTATAATGGAATCATGAAACCAACCACATAACACTTTGTAAAAGTGATAGATTGTGCCAGAGAAATTTTTCTTTACCCCTCAAAAGATGATCTCATTTCATATGTTGAAGGCCTTTAGCGACTATGGAATAATGAATAATAGGACAGCCTTGCATACTTCAACAAACAATGAGACAAATAAGACCTACTACACTACTTTCACAGTTTGTTGATGGCAGTTTACATTGCATTGGAAATCCAAAAGTGGTAATGGAAATTCAAAGAGCACATGGATCATGGGTGGGAAGAATCTAAAAATGTCGGTGATAATACAAGGTAAGGGGAACCTTAACCCTGCAATGAAGTACTGCTCGAACACGTAGACCATGTTGTCACTATGATACCAAGGGGCCTCATTGGGAGTGGGGAGTCTAAACTAGAACTCATTGGGGACCCCATAAAGAAGCCAGATCCTTTGTAGGTTAGCCAAAGTGGATTGAGAAGGAGTGAAAGGTTTCGTAGGATTAATGATAAGCAAGTTTGGGATGGAAACGTGTTTGTTGGGAATTCAGGTGAGCTGCCCTGAATCCCTACGAGCCTGAGAGGCCGACTCCGTGACCTCCCTATATGCTTGCTCAGCTCTCTCCATCTCGACAAAATCCTCCACCATAGAACTCAGCATGGAACTATTAAACAAATGGAAAAGGAACTCGGGAAGAGGAGACTTACCTGGGACAAGCCCAAAACGAAGACAAGAGAACTTGAACGGGGGCAAACCAAGCTTTAGAGGGCGAGCTCTCCGACCTCAATAGGACCACTCCAAGGATGAAAGTGCAAATGGTCCCCCCCCCTTGGGGCCTCTATTTATAGCTGAAAGGGGTGGACGTCGAATGACTGCGATCGGACAAAATCAACGGTCTAGATTCATAGCCGTTGGGATTCTTGAGGTCCCAAATTAGTTTAGCACATTTTTTAAGTCCGAAAATACTTAGTCGACACTATTTTATGACCATGCGTGCCAGTTGGAATGCTTCACAGGACTCCCCAAACATGTCACCAAACAAAAGGGCAGGGGTCAAAAAAGAGCTAACACCCAAACAAGCGACATAGTTAGGTACTTCCTTCACCTAAGCTTAGTCACCTCGGCTTTGGAAGGGGGGGGGGGGCAAGTGATGAGAGTAAATCCGACCTCTGAACTACCAGACACGTGGTGCATTCAGGTGGACTCACAACCTTGCCTTCAACTTGGAATTCATCATCTGACCATCATCTCAGAGGATAAGAGTCACCTCGGCGACATGTAAAACCGCTTTAGGCTTCTTAACTCGTGTGTACAAGAAATTCCGACCTCCACGAGGAGACCTCACTGTCAAAATAAGATTCCTTCCAAGAGAGCTCCACATTCCAACACTTGTCCATCAAGCAACCACCTGGCAGGACATGCCATAAGACCACTACACATAGGGTAGCCTGCTAGGTAGCCGGTCTCGGGCTCACTTCATATATTGGGAATGTGGAGGACAGATCACCACAACATGTCATAGCTAAGCACCAAGTGGCCAATACATGCAACAGGTAGCCCTGATTAGGCTCCATGTGCCCAAGCCGAGTTCCAAGTATCTCGACCAAATACCAGATGGTCTGAATTAGGCCACAGATGTCCGAGCTGAGCACTATGTGGCCAAGTTCGGGTAATAGGTGTCTTGGTAGAGTCCCAGGTGTCCAACCCGAGCTTTACCATGACAAAGAAAGCTCTAGGTGTCTCAAGGTACGACAAGTGTCCTATCGACACGTATATGCTTTGACAGGCATCTCGAATTCTATATAAGGGGCAGGTTAGCATTTAATTCATACTTATGATTCACTGAATATCCAACTACCCTCTGGATCACACGACACAACTGACTTGATTGTTGGAATTACAAACACAGGATATCACCTCAGGCCCCATGACCTTGCTTTCCCTCTTACAAGATATGTCCAAGTTGCTCCAGAGACTTAGGTGCTTTTTGACCACATCACCATGCATACATCATATGTGAGAGGAGTAATACTCTACATGTTGGTTGACCCTGTGTTCACTCACAAATAATTATTATGCACAAGGTTCAAAGTATCAGAAATGCCAAGTGTACCGGAAAGGCAATTTTAAGAGATGTATTAGGATACACCTTGGATACACATGCGTATCGGAGAAAAACTATGATATCCATAGATACACTTGGAAACACTATAAATACTTTAATAACTTATAAAAATATATCAGTAACACTAAATATAAGACCTCAATGAGGTGTATATACATTAAATTAATATATTTTAGTGGTTTGATGAAGAAATATATTATAGCTAATTATAATTTCACCAAAAATCCTATGCTTAACTATAATTTATAAATTATAATTCTTAAGATTTAATGTTTTATGGGATGAGAAAAACCCAACTCTCCTATGCAACCATAAAACATGCATTGGCACGACTTCTATGTGAAAATATAATTAATAATTATTTTTTATTTAAATAAATATTATTTATTATTCATTTCCAAAAATTATAAAAAATAAATAAACATTATATAATATATTCAAAAAATAGTTTTTAAAGAAGAAATTTCAATTGGTTTGTGGATATGTTAGATCATCCATAGAATAATATATTCAATCATTGTGATCAAATGTTAAAATATAATTAATTATTTATTTATTTTTAATTCTAAAAATATAAAAATAAAAAAATAATTATTAAAGAAGAAATTTCAATTGGTCTATGGATATGATATATCATCCATAGAATTATAATATATTCAATTGTTGTGATCAAATGATAAAATATAATTAATTATTAGTTCTTTTTTTAATTCTAAAAATATAAAAAATCAAAAAAATTAAAGAAGAAATTTCAATTGCTCTATGGATATGATAGATAAATCCATAAATCTAAAATATATTTAGTCTTTATAGGTAGAGAAAAAATTACATTTTCAAATTTTTTGTTAATTTATTTTTTCCCAAATATCTTCATGAAATTTCCATAAATCTAATGATAACACAAAAGAAAATTGTGATTTTGAATGTAAGAAATGTAGATCAACATAAATTTAAACATTAAAGAAAAAAAATCATAAGATATTATAAAAGATTGAAAAAATTTACCTATTTTTGCCATATTTTTCAAAATTGAAAAATATTTAAAAAAAATAACGATTCACACTTGTTTTTTGCAAACTTTTGCAAATCTAGAACTCTATGAATGAAGTTTGGAGTTCTAGAGTCATTTAGGGGTGAAAGAAGGCTTATTTCGGGGAAAAGAAGCTTGTTTTCCCCCTTTAATTTTTTTTTTTAGTTTTTGGCCGTATCTTTTTTATCGATATGCTACCAATACGCCCCCAATACACCTCTAGTACACTCCGACACACCCCCAGTATGGGTCCGATATGCATGAAAAAAAATGAAACATCTTATTTCCATGCGTATCCTGTATCGATTTTTCAAAAATACGATACGATAAGGCCTGTATCTATCAAAATTTTAAACCTTGATTATGCATACATCAATGAGAGACCATTTCTTCAAGTTTCAAAATACTTTAAGGAGAAGGTGCGATTATCTAGACCCAGTCTATTAGCCTGAAATTTTCTCGTCCAAGATGCATGCATGATTATCTAGACCCAGCGCTTATATATAATGTTACTCAAGAAATTCTTTGTAATATTGTGGTCGTAGAGTTGAGTTCAAGTCAGAATCACTTACATTGTTCTTGTACATAATTAGAATCTAAAGTCTAATAATATAGTTAATTAAATTTAATCAAAATGTTGTTTTAGAGAGAAGTGTTAATTATTGGATGACATATAATATACCCATCTACATTCTTTCAACTTATTACAATACATTCCTTCCAATATTCAATTCACTAATGTGCCCAACACCATATCACCTTCGATATATAGGACAAATACATATATCTATGGTTAATTATGACATAGCCATTATTTACTTATTTTATCACCTCTCTCTCTCTCTCTCTTTCTCTCTCTCAAGTTATCAGTCACTGGCTAGTTGCAAGTACCAACGGCAAATCCTAACCTTTGTCCAGGAACATCATAAATCACCTCAAATGTCCGTTGTTGCCTGTTGCCAAAGATGACCATTTGGCTATCATCTCTGTTTGCAGCAAAAGCCAAGCAAGCTTGAGATTCACTTAGGACAGCAAGAGCTCCTGAAAATGGGTCCACCTGGAGGTCTGTATCTCCATCAAAATGCAAGACGATGCTAGGTACATTCACTGTGTCTATGTTGTAACCGCTCAAGTCATAGCATGTGTCGTAAGGTGATATTGGTGGCGCCAGCGGGTAGTTTGACTCTGACATTACTTGCCGGAAGGCCGACCGAAGGGCATCATAGGCCGACGGTGGTAGGCGAGTGACAACAGTGCCAGAGTCTATGATGGTTCCAGGGGTTGTAAACACTGAAGGATCAATGGCCAATCTTTGTCCCTCAACACTTATTCCTATTAATGAGACGTAATAGAAGTTTGGGTAACCGTCGGGATTTGGTATCAACTGTGTGTAGTTGACGTTAGAAGAGGAGGTTGCACTGGTTTGGTCACCAAAAGCCAAGTACCCAATGGAGCTTTTTGAACGTGGGAGACAATAAGAGAAAATTTTTCCGTATGTGCTTGCCGTTTGAGACACCAGAGATACTGGGGTACGCCCTAAACCAAGAAGCCCCGCCACTGCAGCACCATTGAGACTATTATTCTGACCACACCCAAATTGAAAACCAGGGAAGACATCGGAGGGCGTTAGCGTGAGCGTTTCTCGTCCGAAGAGGCCGATAGAGAAGGATTGATCACCATAACGGGCTTCGTAAATGCAAGCAGAGTTGCAGGGAGGAGAGTAGAATGTGGCCGAGTAGACATGAGAGCACTCGGCTGAACCACATGTGATGCCGGAATAAGATGATGACTTGGAAGGGTCGAAGGTGGGCCCCGATTGTTCATAGCAGGTTGGACTATTTGGACATGGTTGGCATTGAATCCAAGTGAGGTCGCTACCAGTGTCCATAGCCACCATAAAATCTTGCTTCGGTGTGCCCAGTCCGATGCTAACAATGTAATTCCCAGTTCCAAGGGCGACGCCAGACTTGGTAGGAAGTACTGTAGCCTTGGAGTCTCCAAGAGGATGTTGCTGATTGTTGATTAAGGAATGAATGGAGCGAACTCGGAGTTCATCTAGGAGGAAGATTTCCTGCAGCCTGGGAATCGTCTTCCCTTGTGTGCTTAGTGGCGAACAGGGCCCATATTTGTCTATTAATTGCAACTTTCCAGAATGATTGAAACCTGATGAATTAAATTAAGCAACCTCGTCAGGCAGGTATATATGTGACAAAAGGATCCAAACCTAGCAAGCAATTATCAATCTAGATCACTAAACAGCTTTTATATGCTTCTTGCAATGAGTAGGGATCGATCGATCTCCTTCCAACCAAAACTGTCCCAACGCTCTTCCAATATGATCTGTGTACGCACATCTTACCATACACGGATCATGTTGGAACAGTTTTTGTTGGGAGGAGATTGGGACTCTCTTGCAACACATTTAACAAAACAGCTGGCTTCATTATTGTGTACAAACTCTTTATTGAAATGTCAGATTGAAGTAGGGACAATCTATATCTAAACTATTATAAAAAAAAAAGTGTGAATGAGAGAGTGAAACTTTTGTTTGTTTAGCATACTCTAAATCTTTGATTTGGTCCATATCTAATTGTAAGGACAAAAATATAATTTGAATTACAAGTTTTCTCCTTATTCAACCTCTCTCATTATTATGTCTTGTATTCTTGAATTTGGTCCATATCTATTTGTATTCACCAATACCAATACATTAATTCTATTAATTGGATCGATCTATATTCAATACTTTTAGCAATATGAGTATATAACATACATATTTTTTAGAATTGATCCAAAATGGAATTATTCTTCTTCCATCCTTGTGGAGAGTAAGCAATAATTCAACATCTAGGTCAAATGGATCAATTCAAGATGCCATAAGATATAAATACAAAAAATATAGAAAATTGGGAACATCCCTTAATTTTTGTATTCATCATATTAAAGAAAAATAAGTGCAATAAATAATTATTTTTACTAATGTTGGAATAAAATATAAATTTAAAATCTATCCACAAATAAAAGATATTTTTGTGGTGGCAGGTCAACAATTAAATCTATTAACTCAAACGTTTCAACCCTTGATATCATAATTAAATAAAAATATAAAAAAAAATACACAAAACGCAAAAAACATTATGTAATAATACAAAAAATTGTAAAAAACATTTAGGCACTTATTAACCTTTCAGATCATGTGTCAACCCTTGATTTCATAGCTAAACAATAAATATTAAAAAAGATATAAATACAAAAAATATAGAAAACTAGAAACTTTGTAGAAAACATTTGGATACATCGCTAATATTCTATATTAATTATATGAAAAGTTAAACACAATAAACAAGAATTATTTTTAACTTTTATTAATAATAGAAATAAAATACAAAATTTAAAACTAACCCGCAAGTGAAATTATTTTCCTATTTGATGGTAGATCAACAATTCAATCTTTGATGTCAAATGTGTCAACCCATGATGTCATAATTAAATAATAAAAATTAAAAAATGATAGAAACACAAAAAATATATAAACTATGTAGAAAACATTTGGGCATATCTCTAATATTTTATATTAATTAACCATATTAAAGAAAATAAGTGTAACAATGAATAATTGATTTTATTGATGAAGGAAATAAAATACAAATTTAAAACCAATCTAAAAATGAAGTTATTTTCCTATTTGGTAGTGAGTCATGAATTTAACTTTTTGGGTCGAATGTGCCAATCTTTGATGTCATAATTAAATAATAAAAATTAAAAAACACAAGAAAAACACAAAAGTATAAAAATAATACAAAAACATTATAGAAAATATTCAGACACATCTCTACTATCATATATTCATCATATAAAAAAAATAAGTGTGACAAATAAGTAATTTGTATAAACATAGAAATATAAAAAATATATATATAAAAAATTTTGGAAATTTATCATTTATTATTATCGTCGTCATGAAAAATTGCCACGTGCACAATTACTAGTAATAAAAAATGCATATTAAGAGAGGTTGCCTTTTGGAATGATCACTTCAGCTCTCCTCCACATGTTTATTGGCTGAATTTGATGGGTGTTCTACAGCTGTGTGAGACATATTTTAGAACCCATTTGGGAGGGCTTCAGCTTTGGTTGAATAGCTTTAGAAAAGCTACTAAAATTAATTTCATCAGAAAGTTGATTTTTCAACTCAACAACAGTAATTTTATTTTTTAGCTTTCAATGGTTTTCACCAAATATAACTTCATGGCTTTCCATGTGAAACTTACTTTGCAATGCTAGAAACTGCTGCAGGACCCTCCCAAACAGACACTTAGATGGAGAACAGAAGTGCACTAGCACAAATATGCAGTCTAATTTCCTCTAAGCAACAACAACGAAAATTCCATATTTACCTTTAAGGGGCGATGAACAATTTATTGCTCCTCCATAGGCCTCAACATTATACCAACTGAAGAAGATAAGCAAAGGAAGAGGAGAGCATAGGAGAGCTCTAAGGAAACAAGTATGAAGAATGGCCATGATTGGCTTGCACTTGTGTAACAATTGCTGCTGCTATACTGCTATTTATAGAGGTAGGGGATGAATTCATAGGGCCAGGAATAAGCATTTAATTTATCTGGCTTTACCGTTTAGGCAGGGGAACTGAAAGCAATATTAATATCGCTTTTGCAAAAAAAAAAAAAAAAGAAGACTTGCGAAAGACTTTGAGTAAATTCACCCGAGAGTTAACTCTTTACTTTTTCTAGTCTATATACCATTATTTCCCAGACAAATGAATGAGCAGTAAAATTGGAATTTGGAATTTCCCTACATATATCCATATGGTTGGGATATGGTTGACTGTAGGTCGTCGGATCAAGACAAATAAATGCTCATCACAAATGAAAGTTGGATCCAGATCTCTATGGAGAACAACCAATCGTTGTAAAATAAAACATTGGTCATCATTTTACTAGACTAGAAAACAAGTATATATAAAACAAATCATTAAGGCTCAGTTTGGAAAGAGAAACTCTCATCTATCGAGTTTGTCATCGATCGCTACCACTATAATTTTTGAGGTGCAGAATGAAGAAGTACAGCAAGGGTTGTTATTTATTACTTAACTTTACATTCAGAACAGGGAACTAAACTTCAAAGGAACCATATATTGTCATAGTGGTGTGGTCCAGACTGAACAAATTATTCCGAAGCTTTGAACAACTACTCCAAAATACAGATTGTTTATGAGAATGAGAGTTTCAGTAATTTTGCGAGAGCTGTATAATCTTCAATATATAGACCTTAATTTGCATTTTCGATTTATAGTGTAAAATGTGTATCACAAGCTTGAGTCTTGTTGATACAATCTTTATTAGTGAGGTAGCCGAATTAATTCTTCTAATCATCCCACTAGTGTTGCCCACGAAACTACATTCGTCTCTCGTGGCTACTGTGCTGAATACCACCTTCCAGACTACCAGCTGCCATTCTTCTCTTTCCTAAAAGCTCACCCACCTTGTCAATGGATTGGACATTGGATAAGTGTGTGTTTTGGCTTTTACATTGTTCTGGTTTACATTTTGCCTCAATTTTGCTTTTTCACAGCCCAAACCTTGAATGAAAAATCTTAGGGTCCCTTTGGTTCACGGCCAGAATCGGAATCCTCCGGAATCAGAATCGGAATGGTCTATTCCTGACATTTAAGTCAGGAATCGGAATTGGATTCTAATTCCTGCTGTTTGGTTCAATTAGAAGCTGGAATCGGAATCAGCCAAAATTTCTAATTCTGCCCCTGTTAAAAAAGCCTCAAAAACATCCACTAATTATATATTTTCAACATATACACACATTGGGAATTCATGTAATTAAATTAAACCGGTTCTGTCATAAGAACTTCCCTCTTATGACATCTTTAAAATCAAATCATCCTCACTAACAATTATGATTTATGAATTATATCTAATAAAACATGAACAAATTCATGGTAGTTCAACACAGTACCTAAATATTGCATCAAACAAGAACAAAACTCATGAAAACAAAATTGCCAAGCCACTTGAATGATTTTCCATTGGAGAAGTGCACGTTTGCTATTAGGATGAGGACAGGAGCATAATGGAAGTCACTATCATCAAATAAGCCTTCAATCGAGCCTAATCCCTAAAAGTTTGGCAGTGAGCTCCAATGCAACAATTGCAGCAGCATTTGCAGGAAATGCTCTTGCTAATGTGGGACCAATGCCAGTGTAGCATCCTTTAATTCCCTTCATCCTGTATATCTATAGAAACAGCCCTGATAAGAATGTGCCATAAGGTGGTTTGAACATCCAGGATTCCAGGGGGAGGAAAAGAACTACATATTACCGAGCTCAGTATGCGAAATGGATTTCTACTAGAAGTTGAATCGGGTGCAGTATGAATAACAGTCTTTGCCACATCAAAGGGTAGAACCACGGACCAGTACTGTCAAGAAGACCAAATATTGTGAAATCCAGTCTCATATGATTCTTATATGCATTAAGTTGTCAARTACTTACTGCAACACCACCAAGCCCACCAGTGATTGTACCAATCCCTGCATCAATCAATATATTTGGCAGATAGCTATAGACAGATGAAGCAGAATTCACTTGCATGTACATGTAGTAACGTGTATACTCATAAGTGCTGAAGAAGATCGCATTTCCAACAGATCCTCTCAATAAAGTTGCAGTACCTCCACGAAATATACCCTTAAGCTGAGAATATAGATGACAATAAGTACCAATCACATCATTCTCCATGTTTCAAAGTAAACAGAGATATTATCTTACCCCCTCACTCTTAATTGTTTTAACAGCACAATCAAGAGGACTACTGTATTTGTCACATTTTCCAACAAGCGAATCAGTCCCTTGAACTTGCATCCTACACTGGAAGATCTCAGTGTCAGATGCAGAGATATGGCCAACAGACAATTGAAATACAGGAGGGCAGCAATTCACCTAAGCTGATTATAGCTCCGCCATAAGCTGCTGAAGGAATGATAAACTGAAGTTGTGGCTTACTGCTATTCARTTCTCCCYTCACAAACAAGACATAGTACAAGTGTTTAAYTAACCAGGGATTAAAATTAACTTTTGTAAGTAAAAATATATGCAACATCAACTAATGAGGTTATAGCCTGCAACAACTTGTTTCGGTGTTGAAAAAAATCAATGAACAGCATATTCAATCACTCTATGACAGAGAAAAACCTGAAGTGATTTTTTGGTTTGGGAATAAATGCCAAAAAGAATTGAACTTTCGACTGC
>NW_010729118.1:126990-219699 GCF_000365185.1 Nelumbo nucifera | reverse complement strand
GATAGCTGGGACCAGAATTGGGTAATGGCCTTCCTTTATAAATCTAGCTACATCATTGTTTATTTTAAGCAACTTTACAGAAAACGATTTTATTATGGATCATTCCCCCAAGCTTAGACCCTAAATTCCTCATTCCAAGAGATTAAAGTTCCCATTAATTCTGTTAATACATGGATGGCAAAGAATATTTGTTTCCTTGGTGAACAGATGAACAGTAGGAAAGCTTCAAAGGGAATGCTAATACCAAACTACCAATATTTGACAAATATGGTGATGCAGACAAGTGCTATACCCAGATTTCTCAAGTATATTAAGAAGAAATACTTCAAATTACTCCGCATACAAAATAACTTCTAGGATATTAAGAAGAAATACTTCAAATTACTCCGCATACAAAATAATTGTTAATTATTACTATTATCTGGTCATCTCTGGTCCCCCTGTACAATGGCCTAAACAAGGTAAAGAATGGGGAGATCTGCAGGCTGTAGCAAGGGTGTTGTGTTATGAGCTGATTGTTGTAGGTGGAAATACTGTCATTTGGAAAAAAACCTTCAGATGATTCATGTATCTCTGGTCAGAATGAGTTTGGACTGGAATTGTGCACTGACTCTGATGACCCAAATTATGCATGGTAAGCTTCATAAGTATCCACGGTTAGTTTCTCAATTTGGTTTCAATACACCCTCAGTTGCAGGAGTAGGATCTTAACATATTAAGGTGTCACTGTGCCTTCAGAGATTTGTTTCTGTTTAGCATGCTTGCATATTATGCATGTATTATTTTTTTTATCAATATATTATGCACATATCATATTATGTACAAACTCCACGATCGACATGTTTTGGAGTAAACATTTAGAACTTCACACGGTTAATAATTTCTAAATAGATAATTTCTATGCAAATAATTTGCCATTTTCAGAGAACGAATATGGAATTTGTATATAAAATGTTTTCTTTACCTTTATAAGTCATTTCTATGCAAATAATTTTAAAGAAAATATTTATTTTTTGTCTTTTCTATGTATATAATCATAGAAAGAAATGAGAAAATAGAGGGAAAAATAGAAGAGAGAAAGTATAAAGCTGAAGAAAACAGGTCTGAAATTCAATTTAGACTCCCTGTTTTGAGTCGAGGTTGTTTAATGAACCCATTGTTTTTGTTTTATCTCCTCGAGCCAATACATGTCTAAAGAACGACCCTTGTTTTCATTTTAGATTTACGTCGACAAGCAAGGCCATGAGTGAGAATCACTCTTCTCTAACATCATCCCTCAAGTGAATCTGCGAGAACACTGGTACATTTTCGATTCATCAAGTGAAAATCACTTATATAGTTAGAATTAAAGCTAAATATAATAAATCCAATTTAATTAAAGGTTATTATGATTTGACTAAATTGTTATTTTAAGGGATGGGTGTCAAAAGAAAAATTTCTAAGTGCTCATTGAATGTGCTTATAACTTCGATTCATCAAGTTCTAAAGGTTAATTATGATTTGACCAACCTTTAGAATTGTTTCCTATGTCCATTAAATTTTTTGTAACCTCAATTTTACCCATTTATACTCATTCATCTTAAACATTATGTTATTTTAAGGGATGGGTGTCAAAAGAAAAATTTCTAAGTGCTCATTGAAGCGATTATAATCAGTTTACTCCCCACTTCTGCAACAAATTAAAAATTGTTGACGAGGTAGCATTAAAGGCTGTCTCTTTAGTAGAGTAGAGTTTGGGAATCATTTTGCAAGGACTACCATCTAGCCTCTCCCAAGAAGCATTACTACTTGTCGCCGTTACTCATCACCAGGAAAATCTCTCGCCGTCGCCAGCAATAGATCAAACAATAAACAACAACGAGAAAGGACATTTTTCCATTCTTCCCATTTTGAGATGAACAACAGAGTGGTTCCATTCATGGTATTTATTGAGTTTATTGGATTTTTTAGCACAATATCGTGACTTTAATTAATTAATATTCTTTGTGTATTTCCATGGTGTTGTGTGGAACTGAAACCTGGAGTTTCTTTCTTCAGAGTTCAGACACCATTTCAGGCCTCTTTTCTCACAAGAAATTTAGCGCAGTGATGAAAATGTTTAAGGATTTACAAGATGGAAGCAAGGAGAACTTCAACTCTCTAGCCTTCTAAAAGTTGCCGCAAAAAGTAAGAAAGAAGCAATACGTTCGGTTATTTGGTGTATATTTTGACAAATTTAATAAATGGTAACATTAACGGTTAAATGCCAATCAGGTACATTTAAGTAGTTTTAGAGGTGTAAATCAGATCGTGCCAAGCCTGGCACAATGGTCTGGGTCACGCTGGGCTTGGGGTTCAAAGTCCATGGACTGGCATCACACAGACCACAGGCCCATAGCAGGCCACGCTCAGCCTGCCCAAGAACTATCTGTTGGGACCCCCCCCCCAATGGCTAGTTTCAGCTTTTTGGGAGGCTTTTTACAGAAATATCCCCCCCCCAACAGCTATAAACAACTATATAGAGGGTATTTATGTATTTTGGTTATGGGGAGAGAGAAAATGACACAAATGCCCCCCAATAACTATATAATAGCTAGTTTATAGGGGTATTTTGGGTAAAGTGATAATAATTTTACAATGACCAAAATACCCCTCCCAACAATTAAAAAATTGCTAGTTTTTAGGGTATTTTGGCAATTAAATTATTTTCAATTCCAATAAATAATCCTATCCTCCACCATTCTCATCACACCAATTCAACAATTCTCTTAATCTCTTATCTAGTTATCATACTCTCTCAAGTTTCAATCTCCCAATCTCTAATACATTTTCTGAATTCTGATTGAATGATTCTCTAATTCTCAACTTTATTGAAGTTTCAATAAGAAGAAGGCTTGCTCAACCAGCTCAAGTATCTCAAGTTAGCAATTTGGGAGGCTTGGACTCTTGGAGTTGAAAGGCTTCAACCATTAAAATCAAGTTGGGATTCCGAACCAGCAAACCGGGTAAGTCCAATTAAATTAAATTTTATTTTTTAGAATTTAAAAAAATGGTTAGCTCCTCCTAAAACCAATTCCCCAACATGTTTAATGCTGACAATATTCAATCGCAGCATGATAGTGTTAGCACTAGTATGAATACTATTGATATTGATGGAACTTTCACCCCTAGTACTAATAATAGGGGAAAGAAAAAGAGGGCATCTAAGTTGATTAGCCCGATTTAGAAAATATTTAAAGTATAGGAGGTTAAGGGGAAAGGAAAAAGAGTTGTTTGTCAAAAATGTAGGCAAGACTTTAGGTATTGTAGCAAGGGTGGTATTGGCCATTTGGGCAGACATTTGCTTACACATGAGAAGGAAGAAGAACAAGAACAAGAAGGGAGAGAAACAACACAAACACAAATTGGGCGGGGGGTTTTGGTATATTTAAATATTCTCAAGAAAAAGTGAGGCAAGAATTAGTAAAATACATTATTCATGCTGAACAACCATTTTTGTTAGCTGAAGATACTAAACTTGAAAAATGGTTATGTAATTATGTAAATACACAATTTAAAAAAGTTTCTAGGAATACTATTAGATCAGATGCTTTAAAAATTTTTTTATTCATATAAACAAAATTTAATTTATATGTTATCAAATCTTAATTATAAAGTTGCAATCACTTTTGACGTTTGGACTTCTAAATTTAACATAAAGTTATATTTGCGTTATCAATCATTTTATTGATGAAAATTTTCTCTTTTTTTGAATTTTTTATTTTTTTATTCCATGTCATTTTTTTAAAGAACTAAGGAGATGCTCTCCTTCCTCAATGATCTCTTCTCCTAAAATTTATCCAAAACTACCTCCCCCACTTTCTCCTAAATAATCTCCAATTCCTATTTATCCCCTAAATTATCTCTAATTTACTAGAGAATTTCTCTCCAAATTATCTATAATTCCTATTTATCCTCTTTGCCACTTTTTATCTACATCTATCTAAAGAAAGTTTAAATTAAAATTTTAAAAATTATTTAAATATTTTAATAAATTATATTATAACTTTAAAATGTTTATTAAAAACACAAAAAATAATTATAATAGATTTCGTAATACTCATATTATTAATAATTTTATATTTGTACAAAATTCATCACGAAATTATGTACTAAATATCATAAATCATAAAATACTAAAAATAGATAAATAATTATATAGAAAAATATTTAATATTCTGTAATAACTTTTAAATAAATAAATTCAAATAATTTTTTCAATATTTTATATATTATTTAAATACTTAAATAACTAAAAATTTTAAACAACGAAATATTTAACATAACTATATTTTAAATAGTTAAAAAAACAAAATTATGCAAAAAATAAAAAAAAAAATCATAACATAATATTCAAATAAATAATAATTAAATATTTTTACAAAATTATGTAATAATAGTATAAAATTTAAAATAATTATTAAAAAAAATAATTATAATAGATTTAATAATATTATGAAATTATATACTAACAATATAAATTATGATTTTTCAGATTATTCAAATTAAATGTTATTCAAATAACAGAAATTTAACCTTAAAAAATAAAATATTATTTAAATATTTCAATAACTTAAAATCTTAAACTCAAATGATGAGTATTTTAAATATTTTATATACTATTTAAATATTAATAACTAAATATTTTAAATAACAAAATATTTAACATAACTATATTCTAAATAATTAAAGTAACGAAACTATGCAATAAATTAAAAATTTTAAAATAAAAAATCATAACATAATGTTAAAATTAATAATAATTTAAACTTTTACAAAATTAATAATGAAATTATGTAATAATAGAATAAATTATAATTTTATAGATTATTAAATTCAATTAATAATTAAAATTATAAAATTTAAATAAGGATATATTTAAATAACTAAATAATTTTTTCAATAACCAATTTCACTTATATCAATTAATAATTCTAGAAAAATAATTTTCAAAAAAATAATATTCATTAATAATGATTTTAAAATATTAATCTATATTTATTATATATTTAATATACTAAAATTAATATTTATTGTATTTGCATAAATTATTTATAGTTTTTATTTAACAAAAAAATTTAATAATTATTGGATATTAAACTACTGTTATTTAACTTTTTAAGTTTAATTTATTATACTTATTGTATTTACTGTATTTTTGTTGTACTTTATTCATTGATATTTATTAGAAATTAAACTATTATTTGAGATTACAATATTTATTGACTGACTTAATATATTTTTTTAGTATTTTTAGTATTTTTGTGATTATTGTAATTATTTTATTTTTATTATCAATATATTTTCAATTATTGTGCATTTTTGCTATAAATTTTTAATGACTACTGGATATTAAACTACTTTTATTTATTAGATATTAAAATATTAATTTTGATGAAATTAGGAGTGTTGATCACAGCCTAGTTTAGTTTGGTTGTAGACTATTTGGCCAACCAAATTGACATGGTCAAGTTGGGGAGTTGGTTACCAAATCGGGTTGTATTAGTTTTGGTTGATTTTCGGTTTGCTCAATTGGTTTAAAAGATTATATTGAAAACTTAATTTTAAATTTTAAAATTTACATTAAGATTATTAAAAATTAAATTTATAATATAAAATATTTGAGACTAAGAAATATGGGAATTTCCCCACTTTCCTGTATTAAAAAAAATTATATTTAAAATATAAAAATATTAATATATATCTATGATTGGGTCATTCGATATTGGTCAATTTACAAATGGCCACAGCAAAACTTATCTCAATTTCAACCGGAAATATTAGAAACTAAGCAATTCGGGTCGAGTTGGTCGGGTTGGTTGGTTTCATCAATTCAATGAACATGCTTAACTGAAATAGATTAGTGTTATTTTTGTATTATAAAAAGTTATTAAAAGTATTATAAAATATGAATAATTAATCATTTTTAAAAAATTAGAAATATAAAACAATTGTATACTCTTATGTGTTTTATTGTTTAGCTTTGTTTAACAAATCCCGTGCATCGCACGGGTCCATGCTAGTATACATATAAGAAAGAACAATTAAAATGTGAAAGCATAAGAAGGAAAAGCATATTTTTGTTCCTATAGGACAAACGCTTTTGACGGAGAACCATATTGTTTTTGAGATACAAAACCTTGAAGTTGTGGTCGCTCATACAGGCTTTTGTTCCTGATTCTAAAGGGTGGCCTATATATTTCCTTGAGAAATTGAATTGGGACACTATTCTAGATAGGGGTGGCCACGAGCCAATCCTTTCACGAGCTATTCGAGCTCAGCTCGGCTCAGTTTAAACCAAGCTTTGAGCCTGATATATAGGCTTGTTTGCTAGTTGAGTCGAGCTCGGGCCTAGTGAAACTCGGCTCATGAGGCTCGCGAGCCTAGTATTAAATAAATAATTTTCATTATACATACATATATACATACGTACGTACGTATGTACGTACATACATACATACATAAATATATATAATAAATAATTTTATTATTTATATAACAATATTTTTGTTAATATAATATTTTTATTTTTTATGTATAATAGTAAATAATTTTTATCATTCTTAATTTCTTGTATATAAAATAAAAATAATTTTATAATTATTTATTGTATATAATATTAAATAATTTTTATAATTCTTAATTTTTTTGTCTAAAAAATAAAAAATAATAATAATTTTATACATATAATTTTTGTTTTTCAAAAAAAAATTAACTTATAATCGAACTCAAATTTGCGAGCTATGAACCAAGCCGAGCTACAAATAAGCAAGTATTCAGCTCAGCTTGGCTGGACTCGAATGCATCCCTAATTCTGGATGCAAAGGTTGCATCTACGCAAACCCCATAACCTGTGAGGCAAAGCCTAATCAGGATCTCCTACAGACACCTACCCATAGGATACTACTTGGGAACATCTCCCATGAATGTTAACATGTTCCGGATGTAGAGAGCTGTAGTGTCATGTGGGTAGGCAATTACGCATGGTTAGGATACAATTAGCAACATTAGACAAAATGACAATATGGATTTAAAGGAGAACAAGATGATGATTACTAAGGCTGTGTTTGGTAAGTAGGGACTAAGGAAAGGAAAGGTATTGGTCTTTAAAACTGACCCGGTGACCGAACCGGTCAGGGGCCTAGTTATTGATTCGAACAGTCCAACCGTTCGACCTGAACGACTGACCCGTTTTGACAAAAAAAATAAAAATAAAATAAAATTTTAAAAAAATTAAAAAATGGGCAAAATGGTTCAAACAATTCGAACGATTAACTGGCTGGTTTAGCGGTTTGTTGAACAAAATCAACGGTTTTGGGGAAAACAGAACCGGTCAGATCACCATTTCCCGGTTTTTTCGGTCCGGTTTCATTTTGAAAACCATAAGAAACCTTTACAGATTTGGTATCGGTTTCCCTACCTTTTCCTTCAAACCAAATATAGCCAAAAAGGAAAACAATCAAGAACATCAAAAGACAATTGATGTAGCGCAATCTGGTCAGTCCTAGCTGTCAATGACCTTGCCTTTGACTGGAGCAACAGGTGCCTGAAATGGGGAAGAAGGCGAGGAGTCTCCGGGGAGGAACCCAGCGAGAGCGCTCCGAAGCTCAAGTTAGTATTTCCTCAAAGGCAAGATCAAAACTAGATAGCGCAAAGTGATCACGTACCTCTATTCTCAGGGGGAAGAGAGACTTTTATAACCACTTCGTGCACTCACTCCCAAGCTCCTGTCAGGTCGGGTATCATTTGCCGTTTGCCTTTTTTACCAGTACTGGGTTGGCTACCCAGCTCGGGTAATGAGCTTCCCTGATGAAGTTTGCTTCGAGGAGCCTCTCGACCTCCTCATCGACCGCCCTCCAGCGTTCTGGGGCTATGTTGCATTTCTTCTGTCTAACGGGTTTGACTACGGGGTCAGTATTGAGCTTGTGAGTCATGAGCACAAGGTCTATGCCGAGCATTTCTGCCGCGAACCAAGCAAAAATATCTAAATTTTGAAGTAAGAAACTTACTAGTTCGGATTGTAGAGGTTCTTGGATGGAAGCACCAATCTGTAGCATCCGAGTTGGGTCTGCCGTCGAAGTCGGGACCGTGACCGTTTCTTCTGTGGGTGCAGCTCACTCTTCGCCTTGCTCCGTAGGGCGTTCCAGTTCGAGTTCACCAGCCACCTTGGTTTTTCCCTTCAAGGCGACCACATAGCATCTGCGGGACTCGAGTCGGTCGCCCCGCGCTACTCCCACACCGAAGTCCGTGGGGAACTTCATCGCCAAATAGTAGATGGAGACCACCACCCGTAAGACATGGGTGATTGGCCGCCCTACTATGACGTTGTACGGGGAGGGGGTCACGACCACCAGGAAATCGTGGTTGAGTCTGACCGCACAGGGCCACGTACTGACCTCGACGAGTACTGTCACTTTCCCAAGGGGCCTGACTTCTTCCCCACTGAAGCCCACCAAGGGAGTGTTCACGGGCTTCAAGTCACTTCCCCGCAGTTGGAGCTGGTCAAACGCCGATTTGAGAGAATGTTTGCCGAGCTGCCTGAGTTGACAAGCACGCACCTGACTTCGAAGTCGTTGATCCTCAGCTTTATCACAAGTGCATCGTCATGAGGGTAGTGGACCCCTCGCGCATCGTCTTCTGTGAAAAGAATTGGCTCTTCCACCTTTGGCCTCTTTGAAGGATTTTGGTCTTCTCGGGCAGCTTCGCGAACTGACGTCCGGGCCATTGTCGAAGTGCACCCTGCTACAACCAAACCTCCCACTATCACGTGGATGGTCCCCCGAACTGGCCTCTCTTCCGGAGGCTGCTTCTTTGGCTGTTCGGCCGGCCTGCTGCTAGATTCAGGAGCATCCTTGCCGCGCTCCCCTTGCTAACCTGTCTTACTATTATTATTATTGTTATTACTATGTTGTACAAAATTTCTTAAGTATCCGCGGCGGATGAGTTCCTCTATCTCGTCGCAGAGATAATTACAATTTTCGGTACTATGACCGTGATCTCTATGGAAACTGCAGTATAAATTTTTGTTCCTCGCGTTTGGGTTCCCTTTTAGGCGAGGTGGCCACTTCACATACGAGGCGTCCTTGATCGTCATTAAGATCTCAGCCCGCTTTGTGTTCAAGGGCGTATAGTATGTCCGACCTACCACGGGAGCTCGGAACGGCTAGCTCAGTTTCAACGCCCGAGATGGATCCTTCCGGCTGTCTCCTTGGTTGGGGAGTTCTTCTCTCTTTCTTTTTTCAAACCCGCCCCCAGTCCTTTGATGGATCTCCTCCTCCGTTCTCATGAACTTGTCCGCAAGATCAAGGAATTCGGCGATGGTCGCGGGCTGGTTAGCCACTATGTGCCATTTGAACTCCTTGTGCATCACTCCCATCTTGGCCGCCGCGAGCTGAACTGCGGGGTCCAGGTGTGGGATCTGTAGGCATGCGTCGTTAAACCGCTTGATGTAGCTGCGGATGGGTTCCCCTTCCTTCTGGACCACGCCGAGGAGGCTCTCCTCGGTTCGGGGGCACCGCTTGCTGGTTACGAAGTGCGCAGTGAAGACTTGTACGAACTGGGCCCAGCTCCTTATTGACCCGGGGGCCAGGTTCCTGTACCAGGTGCGAGCCACTCCTCTGAAGGTGGTGGTGAAGGCTATGCACATACAGGACTCGCTGGCCCTTGCCAGGTGCATCTGGGACTGGAAGGCATCGACATGGTATGGGGACTACAAGGAGTCCTGACGACAGGGGGGAAGGGACTGAGAGGACAGGGGTAGCTTTTACCTCGTCCGAGCTCGCTTCTTCTTTGCCTCGGAGCTCGGGTAGGACGTGGGTTGTAGTTCGGCGGCTTCGTCGGTGGCACCTCTGCTGCTTGGAAGGCCCGGTGCTGGCGTTGCTTGCCTCAGTGCTCCCGAGCTCGATGGGCCTAGACTGTTGGGGGTAGTCCGCGGCCAAGGCGCTGAACCGGTTCTCGGTGTGCAGGAGCCCATCCTGAGGGAGCCGAGGTGATGCTGTTTTGGCAGATCGGGTTCCTGATCCGTCAGCATGTGGCGAGGCGGGGGCCGCAGTTCGCTCTCTCCTACCAGGGGATGAGGCCTGGCTCCTAGAGGGGCTCCGAGACTGGGAGGCCCGAGCTTGGGGAGCCCGAGCTTGGGAACCCTCCTGGTGGGGGCGCCTGCCTTGAGGGGAGGGCTTGGCTCGCCTAACGGTGGGGTGCCGAGGTGGGAGCTACGACTGACTTTGAAGCTGACTTTGAAGCAGTTGGGGGACTGCTACTGGTAGTGGTATTGGGAGACATGGTGCAGCATCTGCTGCTGGTGGATTTGCTGTTGTTGAAGCTGCTGCATCTGGGCTTGGATGGCCCGCACACCATGCATCAGGTCATCGAATTGGTTCTGGCTAGTTGCCGGGGGAACAATGGTGGGCTCGGCAAAGGTGGTTCCAACAGAGGGAGGAAGGGGGACGTTCACGGAGGGAAGATTCATGGGCGCCATTGTTCGCAGCGTACTCAGGCTGGGGATCCCATCCACCGAAAGGGGGTTGGTGAACTGTCCGATGCATACCACGGGGACTTGAAGTTGCTCCCCGGTGGCGTTCATCTCCGTGCTACGTCCGGCATTGCTGGAAGAAGAGGTACATGATAACTTTGCGCTATCTGGTTTTGATCTTGCCTTTGACGAAATACTAACTTGAGCTTCGGAGCGCTCTCGCTGGGTTCCTCCCCGGAGACTCCTCGCCTTCTTCCTCGTTTTAGGCACCTGTTGCTCCAGTCAGAGGCAAGGTCGTTGACAGGTAAGACCAACCGGATTGCACTACATCATTTGGCGCCGTCTATGGGAATACGCACGGAGATGAGGGCCTTTTATAACCACTTCGTGCACTCATTCCCAAGCTCCTATCAGGTCGGGTATCATTGCCTCTGCACTTCTGCCAGTTCGGGTGTCGTCACTTCTACACTTCTGCCAGTCCAGGTGCCATCACCTTTGTTGGGGCAGGCAACCACCACTGCTCTCTTTGTCGGAGCTGTCTCTGTAACTGGAGGTGGCGGTGGCAGGTGGTCGTTGAAGTGCGGCTGTCAAGCGTCAGACTCCAAGTCAGTCTGGTGCGCCGCCTCAGGATACGAACTCTAGTGTTAGGTACGGTGGTTCAGTTCAGTGGCTGGGAGACGAAGTGTCGGAGTAGTGCGCGAGGTAAAGTCTTGAGTCCGGATAGGGGTGCGGCCCGAACTGCCGTGGGGTGGGCCAGTTCGGGTTGTGGCCCTTTGTGCTCCTCTCAAGGGGGGGAGTTTGGGCTTCTTTTGGGGAGCTCAGGTTACAGGTACCTCTCGGGGGAGCACGGGGTTCCTCTTCTTGGAGCTCGCGCCTTGAGCATTGCCGTGCCGAGCTGTCATTCTTGCCAGGTCACCCTTGGTTGTTTCCACGTGTTGGGTCGGGTCAAATTTACCTCCATCAACAATGATGCAAGAGGTATCATCTAAGAGCGGCAATGAAAATTTGAATTTTGTTCCACCTATTATGAAGCAAGGTTGTTGGATGACTTTCATTAGAGAATTGATTCAAATAAGTATAAAAAATGCTTCTAAGTTGAAACAAAATAACAATGAATACCACTGTTTTCCAAATCGGACTGGACCGGATGGTTGGACCAGAAAAACCGGGAATCAATCACCTGACCGGTTCTATTTTCCTCTAAAACCGCTTTTTCCCTCAAAACTATTGATTTTGGTCAATAAATCGCTGAACCAGCCAGTTAATCATTCAAATGATTTTGACCGTTTTCTAATTTTTTATTTATTTTATTTATTTTTTTAATTTTTTTATCAAAACAGGCCAGAACGATCAAACAGTTGAAGCCGATAACCAGACCCTGACCGGTTCGTTTCTAAAATCCATGATGAATACTGAATGTAAAACTAGCCATAAAGTCATTCATGATAGTGTGAAACCTGCCAAGGCAAAGTCATCATATCCAAGGAAAAAACTGATCAAAATCATGAATCAGTGACAATATAGAGAAAAAAAAAAAGAAAAGAAAAGAAAAAGAGTTATAAGTGAGGCTCAAGAGATAATAATTGGAAATCAGTCATACTTCATTTGGAGATCGTCAAGAACAAAGTTTTTCACCCATTAGTTATTCTTTCTAAATTTCAATGTTTTCTCATTCTACGCTAATGTATGGAGCTTTTTCTCCTTGTATGGCTTTAAGGGTTAGAATACACGCCCCCCTCTTGTCTTTTCTTAATACTTCAATGTTAAAGATTTTTTCTTTTTTTTTCTTAAAAATAATTTAATTTAATTATAAATATCATGGTTTTCAAAACCGGATCGGACCAGATAGGTGGATCGGAAAAACTGGGAACCAGTCACCTGATTGGTTCTGTTTTTTCTCAAAACTGTTGATTTTGGTCAGCAAACTGCTGAACCGGCCGATTAAACGTTCGAACAGATTTGACTATTTTTTAATTTTTTTAATTTTTTTAATTTTTTTATTTTTTGTTAGAACAAGCCGGCTGTTCGGGTCGTACGGTCAGACCATTCAAACCGGTAACCAGACCCCTGACCGGTTCGGTCACCGGGTCGGTTTTAAAACCATGATAAATATTATTTTAAAGAAGTCTTAATTGTTAGTAACCATATAATTTAATTTACTCACTTTCTACATTCTTTCAAGTTGTTGTTGGGTTGTTCCCCCTATTATTCAATTCTACTAATGTGCTCAACACCATGCACGGATTTTATGGATTTGTAATGTAGGCCATTACATAATCTCTACTACTATATTATAACCATCTATTATTATAGACTACAGAACGGCCATTTAGCATCTCTCTCTCTCTCAAACTGTTAGTTCTCACTGGCTAGCTAGTTGCAAGTTCCAACGGCAAATCCTAACCTTTGTCCAGGAACATCATAAATCACCTCAAATGTCCGTTGTTGCCTGTTGCCAAAGATGACCATTTGGCTATCATCTATGTTTGCAGCAAAAGCCAAGCAAGCTTGAGATTCACTTAGGACAGCAAGAGCTCCTGAAAATGGGTCCACCTGGAGGTCTGTATCTCCATCAAAATGCAAGACGATGCTAGGTACATTCACTGTGTCTATGTTGTAACCGCTCAAGTCATAGCATGTGTCGTAAGGTGATATTGGTGGCGCCAGCGGGTAGTTTGACTCTGACATTACTTGCCGGAAGGCCGACCGAAGGGCATCATAGGCCGACGGTGGTAGACGAGTGACAACAGTGCCAGAGTCTATGATGGTTCCAGGGGTTGTAAACACTGAAGGATCAATGGCCAATCTTTGCCCCTCGACACTTATTCCTATTAATTGAACGAAATAGAAGTTGGGGTAACCGTCGGGATTTGGTATCAACTGGGTGTAGTTCACAGCAGAGGAGGTTTCACTGGTTTGGTCACCAAAAGCCAAGTACCCAATGGAGCTTTCTGAACGTGGGAGACAATAAGAGAAAATTTTTCCATAGGTGCTGGCCGTTTGAGACACCAGAGACACCTGGTTGCGCGCTAAGCCAAGAATCCCCGCTACTGTGACACCATTGATCAGACTATTCTTTTGACCACACCCAAATTGAAAACTGGAGAAGACATCTGAAGGTGTTAGCGTGAGCGTTTCTCGTCCGAAGAGGCCGATAGAGAAGGATTGATCACCATAATGGGCTTCGTAAATGCAAGCAGAGTTGCAGGGAGGAGAGTAGAATGTGGCCGAGTAGACATGAGAGCACTCGGCTGAACCACATGTGATGCCGGAATAAGACGATGACTTGGAAGGGTCGAAGGTGGGYCCYGATTGKTYATAGCAGKTYGGACYRTTTGGACATGGYTGGCAYTGRATCCAAGTGAGGTCGCTACCAGTGT
Source organism: Nelumbo nucifera (assembly GCF_000365185.1). Next base: position 205,830 of record NW_010729118.1, on the reverse strand, counting down.
CMATAGYCACCMWRAAATCTTGCYTCGGYGTGCCCAGTCCGATGYTAACAATGTARTTCCCAGTTCCRAGRGCGACGCCAGACTTGGTAGGAAGTACTGTAGCCTTGGAGTCTCCAAGAGGATGTTGCTGATTGTTGATTAAGGAATGAATGGAGCGAACTCGGAGTTCATCTTGGAGGAAGATTTCCTGCAGGCTGGGAGTCGTCTTCCCTTCTACACTTAGTGGTGAACAGGGCCCATTTTTGTGTACTAATTGCAACTTCCGGGAATGATCCAAACCTGATGAAAGTTGAAACCATTCAAAGAAACCTTATATCGAGTTTAATTTAATTATATATATGAACCTCAATTGCAATGTGGAGATTGTCCATCCACAGGAAATAAAGAAAATATATGAAAGTGCATTAATGCACTAAATAGGAAGAAAGAAAAGCTCACATGTATACCTTCAAGGGGAGGTGAGCAAGTTGCTCCAGGAAGTAATGAATTAACTGCAATCTCCACTGTGTTTCCTCCATAGGCGTCAACATTATACCAACTGAAGAAGAGAAGCAAAGGAAGAGAAGGGCATAGGAAAGAGCTAAGGAAAGAAGTATGAAGAATGGCCATGATTGGCTGATGTAAACTTGTAACCATTGCTGCTGCTGCTACTGCTATTTATAGAGGTAATGAATGAATTCATAGTGCCAGGACTAATTAAGCGCATTTAATATTAATTAGTTGGCTTTTGACGGGAATAGAAGACTTGCAAAAGACTTTGAATAAGTCCTCCCGAGAGTTACTTTTTTACTTTTTTTTTTAAAATCTAATTAAAAACTAAATATCTACTTATTAGAGTTGTGGAGTTAGAAACTTCCCTGCATCAATATGAAATTGGGATATGGTTTGACTGTGGGTCGTCGTCGTCGGATTAAGACAAATGGATCGGTTGGATCCAGAACACTACGGAGCAAAATCGAATCGTTGGAACATTAAACATTGGGCATTTTTTTATAGATATAAATTATAAAATAAGAAAGAAATTAATAGAAAGTTGAGTATAAATTGCTGTCAATGCTACTATAAAAAATAGGTATAGGTGAATACCCACAGCTAGCAAGATGCCAACTGGTTGGTTGGTAAGGTGTTTGACTGATTGTAGAGGAGACTTCATCTTCCTCCCATTCTGTAGTCATAGAGATCTGCTATCAACAATAAAATACTCTCAATGGGGAAATGTTTTCATTTTCCAGTATGCGGTTGCAGTGCCATGTTGGGAGGAGTTCAGATTGCACCCACAAGGAGACGCCCCACAGCACATCCCCGCCGTGTATCAAGAATATCTCCCGATGATAACATAATAAATGGCGGGAATGTACTGTGGAACATTGTGGGACGCCCCTTGTGAGGCGCAGACGTGTGTAGCCCCATGGAGCCAAAAAAACGTACAGCTAAGGGTCAATTATTGCTTGACTTCATGTTTATAATGAGTCCAAATCTAGTGCAAGCACCGACATGTGATACAAGGATTGGGAGTTAATATTTATATTTGTACTCGTTTCAAATGGAGCCTATATATTCCAAAGTTGGGTTGGTTTTGCACGACAAATTTATTACCTTGTTATAAAACAGATTTTTAGTTGTAATGGATGTAAATACGAATTCTAATAAAATATATGCCTTTTTTTTATCAAAAACCTCATTTAAATGCAAATTTATTTCTTTTTTATTGATGTACTTTTACGTCTTATTATCAATGTAAATATGTATTAAAAAATGTATTTTCTGTTATTTATCAATGCATAAATATAGTGTTGCCAAACACAGGCAAAAATGAACCAAAATATAAATTTATCCTAAACTGGGATTTACACTCCATTTCCATCAAACGCAGCCTAAATAAAGATTGTAGAAAATGAGACTTGGACCTTTTACGTCTCCAGTTATAGCCTAAAATGTGCATCACAATTCGGTAGGGATCTGCTACTAATAAAATGCTCCCTTGTTCCAACAGTCCTCTGCAGCCGCATATTGAAAACATCTCTCTTATCTTATCAATCAAGGGAGATATTCCCAATGTACGGTAAGAAAGGCTGGTTGGGATGTCTGTAAACACAGACATGTATAATAAGTTAATCTAAATGGGAGTTAGGAGAGAAATGTGCATCACACATTCTAGCCGTAAAACTGACAGCAACAGATCGGAAGTCTTTGTGACAAAATATATGGTTGTGGTTTTTGTGGTCAACACAGAATTATAGCGTAAAATGTGCTTCACACTTTGCTGTTTTATCGCGGTATTTTTGCAAGTAACAAACAGCTTGGAGTTAAAGAGTTGTAGATTAGATCGTTTTCAGGATTTGTGGGGCTTAAAGAGCGATTTCGCTTTTTGGATGAACTTTATTTTTCAGTTTTCACAGCCAAAAGCTCAAAAGCAAAAGATCATTGGATTAGCTTAACCCCATTTTTACAGTTTTGATACCCAAGACCGTTCAATTAATTAAAGGGCAAATTTTTGTTCTTAATATCAATAAAAATAATATTTTTTATGAGATATTTCTTTTTGAAAAATATCAAATAAGGGCATTCGTCTTCCTCCTCTCTATTTTGGTGGCTTCTCTGTTAATGTTTGTCGTCGATAACTCTAAGTCAAGTGATGATCTCTCAACCAGACCAGGACCTTCAATCCATCGGCCATGTGTGCCATCAAGACCGAAACAAAAGAAAGTTCCTCCAATCAACCAGCTTGAACTCGAACTGCTTCAACAGCGAATCCGTCACCGTCTTCCCAACGTGGTACGCCGGTACTTCCTCCAATGCGGAAGTGTTGGCATACACCGGTACTTCCCGACGTGGTATGTCGGTACTTCCTCCAACACGGAAGTACCAACATTGGAGAAAGTATCGGAGTACACCGTCTTCCCGACGTTGGATTTGCTGCAATTCCCGCAGCAACAAGTACCGGCGTACCACAATTGTCAGCATCTGAAACACAGATCTGTAAACTTTAGGCCATCCTCGTGAGGAAGTCTGTGAACCTAAAGTTTACGATCGTCTTCCTCTACATCTGGTGCATGATTTGTCAAAGAAGAGAACTTACACAGTTTTGGTTGGTAGGTTGGTAGGCAAGAATGATAGAGCCGAGAATCAAAGATGAAGATACTTGATGACTGAACGCGTTTCATTACGAGGAGGATCTCTATTTATGGGGGGAAATCCCAAGATCTTAAAAAAAAAAGAGATAAAGGTGCTTGTTTCATAATAGGAAAGGGAATATTAGATTTGTTGTCAATCATTAAGAGCGTTGTTGGGGTTTCATCACGTGTCCCTATAGGGATCTTTCTGAGGTTTGGCTTTCCTTTCACTCGGAGATCCACATAACTCACGTGTACTACTACTCTTTGTGCGCCTTTTTAACTGACGTGGCGCTAGTAACATCATCATCTGGTGGATGACGTCTTATTAGATCTACGTGGTGCCTTGTCACGTTCGTCCCTTCGAAGTTACGCATGTAGGTAACATCTGGGTTCGGTTCTTAGTGAACCGGGGTGCTGTAATGACTAAGAATTTATCACAAGACCTCGTGTGTGTGAACCTCATCACGGGTTCGACCCGAGTTTGCTTTGGCTTGAGCTAAAAATTGGTTCATCGCAAGCACTCGATGACCTGTGGGTTTATCGTAGCCTGCAATGATCTGTGGGTTTATAGCAAAAGGAAGCTTGGCTGAAGACTGATCACAAGCATCCATGTAGTATCAATGCGGTATTTACTATGCTCTGAGGGACTGAACGAGCACTATATACCTACAACCATAATCAGAACATTAATCAAACATCTCCATATAAAGAAGCAAAAAATAAAAAAGGGAAGACAATGTGTTTTATTATCACTAGTGTACCAAATAAATTCTATGGATGATCTCTTCTCTGTCAAATAAACTCTAATTTCCTATTTATTTCTTGTTATATATAAACAATAGATAAATAAAATAACATGAGCAAACAGAAAAAATTTCAATTATTTGATTAAAATATGTAAAAATACATAAATTATCATGCACATAAAATGCAAAATATTATTAAATTCAACACTTAATACATAAGGCTCAATTTGATAGGAGTACAAATACAAATATGTACTGTGCTAATACATACAAAATACAAGGTTTTGCACTCTACAAATTTATATTTATACTCCTTCCAAACAGAGCCTAAAATTCATAAACTTTTTAACAATATGTGGGTCGGGCCGGGAGGGCTAAGTTTAACCTAAAACCATAGCTTACCCATATCTATACCTTATCCATACGGGTTATAGAATCCTAAAATCTGTCCCTACTCCAAAATCCGTTCTTAAATAAAAAAATAAAAAGCAAAAAAAAAACGCAAAAATTGCGTGAAAACATAATTTAGCCAACGATGCATGCATCAGATAAGAGAGGATCCTATATCTTCGCCTTGTGTTCGTTCACTTTACCAATCACTACATTACACCTCACCCCAAGTGGGTATATTATTTTATTTATTTTTGGTCAATAAGACAGAGGTTGATTTAAGGTGTGGCAAGTGCCGTAGGCCTGAAACTTTCCGGTGATAAGAAGGGAAGAGAAAAGAAATGGTAAATTTCCCTAAAATTTCTATTGTCTGACCAACTTGTACATGTCTAATTTTCTGCTTTAAGTTTTATATGTTTGAATAATACAATAGTTAGTGAAAGCTTAAAAGCAAAAAAAAAAAATTTGTGGGAAGGGCCATGTAGGAATTAGGAAACATATTTCTTTGCCCACATTTTGCTATTTTCCCATTTGATTAGGAAAGATTTATCCGCCGAAAGTCACAATCCCAAAAGACACGGAAAGTTCATTTTGGGCTATTTTCGGAAAGGTCTAAATAGAGTTTTTTGCTTTTTTTTTTAATTTATCTTTGCACAGAAAGACGTAACTTAACCAAACGGTCTTCAAACTGTTAAGATCTTAATATAAAAAATCCACATTGTTTTTTAACTATCAAAGCTTCTAGAAAATATTTCAAAAAAGACTTGCCAAACAGCCCCAACTTGTCTTTAAGACTAATTTACATCTGAAACAGGGCACCCCAGCAATGGAAATTAAAAGCAGTTCACACCTGATGGTCCGGATGTAGTAGGCATGTTAAGTAAGCACGAGTAGCAAATGCGCCTTTCTTCTAAACGTTTTTGTTCCGTTAGGGATTATCTATTATTTTATTATTTATGTCAAAATAATTAAAAATAAAAAAACAATAAGAAAAAAGGAAAAACTGTCCTTTCTCTCCAACCTTCTGCCGTTTTGGGTTCTCTCACCTCTTGACCTTCGGCCGCTGCAACTGGTTGGTTGGGGCATTCCAATGGCCGAGCAGTTGACCTGCACCCTGCCGCTTGGAACATCCGATGGCCGAGCAGCAAGGAATTCTGTTGCCTTGTTCACTCCCTCTTCTTCTCCTCTTCTCTGTTGTCTTCCTGTTCAGACTCCGGGAATGTTCGGTCAAGTTGCCAGTCTCCAACGAGGATTCCAATCATCAGAAATTTTCACCCACTTGGCACGCTTCCCCACCGCTCTCTCAAGGCCCTGTCTCAAAAGTATGGGCCGCTCATGCTATTGCATTTGGGCAGTGTCCCTCTGCTCGTCGTTTCCACCATAGAGATGTCTATGGAGATCACTAAGACCCAAGATAATAACTTTGCAACTAGGCCTTCTACAACTGCTGCAAAGAAGCTTCTTTATGGCTGCAATGACTTGGGGTTTGCACCTTACGGCAAGTACTGGAGACAGATGAAGAAGATGTCTGTTCTCCGCCTCTTGAGCGTCAAGAGAGTGCAGTCATTCAGATTTATAAGGGAAGAAGAGGTTGCTCTTTTGATCGAGAATATATCTCACTTATGTCAGTTGCGCAACTCAATTAATCTAAGCGAGTTACTTACCATTCTATCCAATAACTTGATTTCTAGAGCTGCTTTCGGTAGCAAGTTTGAAGAAGAAGATGATAATAGCAGACGGATCGGGCCTTTGACAAGGGAGGTAATGCCACTATTGGGAATGTTTAGTGTTCAGGATTTCTTCCCTTAGGATGGATCGATACAGTTACCGGATTGGACGGGAGGCTAAAGAGGACGTCTCAAGAGTTGGATAAGCTCCAGGGTCAAGTGATCAGAGATCATGTTAGTACTACTGATGACCAAAGAAGTAAGGACCAGAGGGATGGAGAAGACATTCTGGATATTTTGTTCCAAACTCAGAAGGATTCAACGCTCGATATCACCATCACTCGAGACAACATCAAAGAAATCATTTTGGTAATATTCATTTCTGTTTCTGAACTACCAAGAAGAAGTTAGACGTGTTGTGAGTAAGAAATCCAAGTTTGAAGAAGATGGCATTCCTCAAATGGCTTATTTAAAAGCTGTTATCAAAGAGACTCTAAGAGAGTCCACTAGAGCTATCAATGTTAATGGCTACCATATCCTAGCTAAAACCAGTCTTCATCAATGTTTGGACAATTCAAAGAACGGCTGAAGGTCAAGAGGTGGGAGAACCCAAAGCGGCAGAAGGTTTGAGAGAAAGGCGCATTAACTGAGATAGGCTTTCCTTTTTTATTGTTTTTTTTAATTATTTTGACACAAATAATAAAATAATAGATAATTCCTAACAAAACAAAAACATTTAGAAAATGTATTAACTGGGACAGGTGTTACACAGCTATTAAGTGCTCACTCATTATGCTTACCTAACGTGCCTACTACATCCAGACCCTTATTGGAGTCGCAAGCACAAGCACTGCAAATGCAATTTCACTTCAAAGCATTCGATTGAGATTTGAGAGGAACATCAGCTGGAAAGCTAAAAACACCGCTCGTAAAAAACTGACCATTTGCAACATAACCCACCCTGAATTTTCAGATTGTAGTATTTTTTGCCCCCTACCATTAGCATTTCATCGGTTAAGTTTAGAAAAGAATCCCATGTGACTGTTATTTGCATGTTTAACATTTCTAAACCTTCAAACTTGCCCTTATTCTTATATCATTTTATGACACTATTTGGTAGAAATTTGATAAAATACAATGAAAACAGATAATAAGGGAAAATTAGGAAATTGTAAATATTTAATAAAGAATTAAATACAACAAAAAATGAAGAGAAAAAAGTACAAAAAACAAAAGAAAAACAGAAAATTGTAGCAAATATAGCAAAGAGAAAGTGGAAATACAGGAAAATGGGAAAATACAAAAATATCAAAATTTACAAAAAAAAAAGAGGACAGTTTAGAAAAATAATAGATTACAAAAGAATACAAAACTTTCAATGAATATTTTCATAATTTTATCTTTAATGTCAAGCCTATTAATGAAGCGAGCACAAAGTGCTGGAATCTAAAAGTTAAGTGTCACTACCCCCAAAGTATAAGGCGGTAGTGTGTAATCCACCCAAAATAAATTAAGATTGATACATTGCTAATTATGTCGATTTTTTTTCGATTTGTGCCTTTTCTATCCAATACCTATATCTAGGGGAAGACATGAATCGATACGAATTAAACTTTTTACAAGTTATTCGAGCATGGCTCATGAAAAGCTCAATTTTACTTGCATTAAATCGAGAATCTAGATACAAGCTAAGCTCAAACCCAATATATAGGTTTATTTGGTTATTGAGTCGAGCTTGAAACCGGTGAAATTCAGTTCGTGAGCCTCACAAGCCAAATTGAGCTATTATTATATATAATTTTTTTATTTTTAATATGTATAATAACAAATAATTTTTTGTATGCCTAATTTAGCTTTATATATATATATACATATACATTAAGAATTATTTTTATATAATATTTTTATTTGTATTTTTAATATATGTATGTAAAATATTTTACATGTATAATTTTTTATTTTTTATAGCAACTTGGCTCGTTCGAGCTCAAACTCAAACATATGAGTTTAAGTCAAGCCAAATTCAAATTCAACTCTCCAATTTAAATTACAACAAAAAAATGAAGAAAATAGGAAAATAAAAAAACAAAAAAAAAACAGAAAATTGTAGTAAATATAGCAAAGAGAAAGTGGAAATATAGAAAAAAATGGGAAAATAGAAAATATGAAAATTTACAAAAAATACAAAATTTTGCAACAAAGAAAAAGAGCCAAGTGTCAAGCCTATTAATGAAGCAAGCGCAAAGTGCTGGAATCTAAAAGTTCAGAGAGCTAAGTGTCACTACCCCAAAGTATAAGCCTATTAATGAACCTATTATTGTGCCCTTTGCACTCAATACCTATTACCTAGGGGTAGACATGAATCAATATGATTCAAGCTTTTTTACAAGCTATTCAAGCTTGGCTTGTGAAAAACTTGATTCAACTTGGTCTAAATCGAGAATCGAGATTCAAGATAAGCTCGAAGCCCAAAAATAGGTTCATTTGCTAATTGAGTTGAGCTTGGGAGCAATGAAACTCAGTTTATGAGGCTCACAACAATCCAAATCAAGCTTATAATATATAATATTTTTATTTTGATATATATAGTAATAAATAATTTTTTATTTGCCTAATCGACCTTATATTATATATATTATAAATTGCTATCATAGAATATTTTTATTTGTATTTTTATATGTATATAGAATCTTTTACATGCATATTTTTTTTCATGTCAAGCCAAATTCGAGCTCGAACTCAAACATATGAATTTTCATGTCAAGCCAAATTCAAAATCAGATCTCTAATTTAAATTGAGCTAGACCGGTTCTGTTTTCCCCAAAACCGACCCGGTTCTGTTTTCCCATTGGGGAAAACGTGCATCTTTCCGTGCGTCATTTCGGCTCTTTCCACGCGAGATTAAAATGTGGAAAATGCAAGAAGCTTCATTTGGATCTTCCTGAAATCAGCCCAAAATGGGTTTTTCGCATCTTTTCGACACCCCATCTTTTAACAGCGAGATCTTCCACATGCCAAACGAAAATAGACCAATTTTTGGTCTTCCCGACTTGTAAGCAACCGAAAGACCGCACAAAAAGATGCGCCAAGCAAAGCCTTAGTTTGCAGTCAATCTTAGAATTCATTTAGTTTGCAGTTAGAATTAAAATCAAAATCTGTCAAAATTAAAATCAAAATTATTTATTCTTATAATTTATTTGGTTCAAATAAGAATCAGAATGAGAATTAAAATTAATTGAAATGAAATTTCATTCTCATGAGAGGGGAAGGAAATGGCTTCAAATGGAAGAATGTCATTCCATTAGGAATAAAATGAGATTTCGATTTTATCCGGTTAAAATTAGAATTGTCATTCCAATTCTGATTCCAGACCTATTCCCGCAAACGAAACGGGCCTTAGATTTATTAGCTGTGCACCTAATCCCATCAGACATTAAGCCCGAGTTCACTGCAAAATTTTCCTCATGATTCATCGAGGCGGGACCAGCAATATAGAATCTATAGATCTCTCCATTTGGAGAGCCCATGCTGGACAAGATATCATGTAGCTATACAATTGAAGAAAGAAGTATAACACCAATCAAACGGTTGGGATTGAAAGCTGAAACTCTTCATATTTGCGTGTGGGGTCTGCCAGAGATCGTTGCTGCCACGTCGTCTGTCGTCTGAAACTGGAGAGACCAATTGTGTGGTTTGTGCCTCATTGCTTCTCAACGCTTCCTGATTGCGTCGATTGATCAGGACTGCAGATTAGATGGTGCCACGTCGGATCCCCCTGAATCTCGTCTTGGATTGATTGGACAGTAGTATTCTCCAACACCAAGCCCGTCCCATAGCGCCGAGACGATACCGTTAAATTTAACGGGAGAAAGTGCAGGCGTACACTGTGATTTACTGTATGAAACCGGCACAAAAGTCGACGGCGATGGTGTGTCGCCCAACACTTCTACTAAGTTCTCCAAATCCTCTGATAAACTCGCCGGAGCTGTTGTATGCACAACAAACTCGGCTGAATCCGGCGAGCCATCTCCGTAAGTAACACGCTCTTCCGACATTGGCGCTAATCCGATGTCGTCGCTATCGATGACTGAGTTTTGATACTCGGGATCTGAGAAATCCGGAGGATCAGCTGTCCTTGGAGAAACGCCAGGACCTGATAATGCGTCCGAGAATTCGCCGGAATACTGACTCTTTTGTGGAGAATCAGCAAGCGAGATACCATCATTTATCTGCATTGGGCGGGAAATACCAATTACCACTACAGATTCGCTGCGATAAACCTCCACAGAGTTAACTTTAGCGCCGTTAACGGTAACAACGCCGTTATTGAAGCGAACCTCGATCTCCGTTCCCGGAACCAGAGTCTCGAGCTTTGTTCCGTCCGGTAGTCTCTCAAGATCAGACAAACGGAGAAGCCGCGGTACGACATGGTGGCGGAAATCGTAACGGGAACCGTCAGCGAGTGTGAAAAGATTCTTATCGCGAGGAGCGAAAACAGTGAATGCCGTTAGTTTAGTCAGTTCTGGCAGTCGCAACGCAATTGATGTTGCCACCACGCCGTAATTCCTCCGTCTCAAAACCCTAACGGCGTCGTCAAGAAAAGAATCACCACGAGCCGTCGGATCATCAGCATCATGGACAGTACGACACTTGGGGGCAAGGGAGGGGTCCAGTATACCATCAACGCCATGGATGGCAAGATTCTCGTCCACGTAGAGATTTGGCTGCCGGATTCTGACGTAATCTCCCGCCGGTATATTTTTATTGGCAATGCAAAGTTGCCCGAGGGGATTCTTGTAGATGAAGATACAACGGCCGGGAGAGAAGGTCGGTAATGCTTTTCCGACCGGCCATGTAGTCAAATCTTCGAATAAGAGAATCTTACGCGAAGTGTGGTAGAGAAGGCGAGAGGTAGTTGGCAGAGTAGGAGCTCGTCCACTCTTGAATCTAGCAGCAGCACGAGAGAAAGCAAAATCAAGAGGGGCGAAGATGGTTCCGGTTCCATTCCAACCATCAAGATCGACGGCAGCATCCATAGCTCCGGCGAAGAGAGAATATCCTCGGTTTCGGATGCTTTCAGTTGCGGCTGAGACCGATGTTGATGAAGGTGGCATGGTTGAAGAAGCCCACGAGAGAAAGAGAAAAAAGAGAGGGACAACGAAGGAGGAGAGCTTGAGCTGGCTCAAGGAATGACCCTGATGCAGGAATATCGCCATTGGTATGAATTCTGGATTGTTGAGTTCTAACAAGAACGACTAAAAGCAGAGAGAGGGAGAGAGCGGGATGAATTGTATGGAGAAGGGATGAAAAGTATTGGCCGAGTTTGTTAGAACTAACTGTTAAAAGATTCTGTTTCTTGGCGGGAAGGATGTAGTTTCTGTTTTATAGCGTCTGCTTATGGCGGTGTTTATGTGCCTTTGGCAGGACCAGTTGGTTGGACCGTTGAACCGACCAATGATGTGAAATAACCAAGATGTAGAAGTTGGTCAGAGCAACGAGAGATGACATCCTGGCTCAACAAAAGCCGAAAAATCGAACTAAACCGAAATATGCGATCAGTCGAATCGATTTATTTGGTTTTGGTTTGATGTTTTTAGGTTTTAAAAATCGATCCAAAAACAGAGTCGTTCTAACCACCAGTTTCCGGGTCAGCAGTTCGACCGTCTGGGTCAGCAGTTCAACCGTCTATGTCAGACGGTTTGAACGGTTTAAATATTATAGCTGGTGTTATGTCATCTTACCCATTAGATTGGAATATTAGGGTAAAATGCATATAAATACAAGAGAAAAAAAGCTTAGTGTTTGAGGGTGAGAGAGATGTGAGAAGCTATCGATGGCTGAAAGAGTAGGAGGAAGAGGAGGAGGAAGTCACTTGCAGGCTGCAACGGCGACGGCAACAACAGCGGTGATGGCAAACTACAGCGGTGGTGACAAAAGTAGATTTGAGATTTCTCTGTCTCTCTCAGATCTGTCATCTAGACTCCAGTAGATCTTAGATCTCTCAAATCTCTAGCCTGCTCTCAAAGATCTCTCTCACAGTCTCTCACACATCCTTCAACTCCTCAACTGATCTCTCTTTCTTTGGTAGATCTAAGATCTGAGAGTTCTTTCACTTGCTTTCTTTTCATTCTTGCTCTAAACCGCAAACCATTGTTCGGGTCAAATGATTCAACAGTCAAACCGTTTGGGTCAATGATTCGTTGATTAATTCAACGGTTTTTGACCGAAGACTAGTTTGGGATAAAACGGAACCAATCACCTAAACGGTTTCCAATTCGAACGATCCGACCGTCCGAGTCAATAACAGTTTGAAAACATTCAACCCAAATAAAGATCAACCCAATTAAAACCGAAAAAGTAAAGATATATATTGTATTATATATTCATTTATAATATATATTGTAAATATAAAACCGAGAAAGTAAAGATCAACCCAATTAAAAACCAAATTGATCAATCAGTTTACCAATTGATTTTGGTTCAATTTGGGTTCATGCATGATTTTTCAAGTATTGGTTCAGTTTTAAACAATTTGAGCTATTGTCATACCGAGATAATGTGAAATGGTTCAGTAAGAGGAGATGTAAGATGTTTCAGGTGATTTAGGAACATGAAATGCTATTAGAGATTTCGGGGATGTTTGGTACCCTGGCTGTGTTTATATTTGAAATGCTACAACATCAGCACCACTTAGGCTTTTGAATTTAAGGCTGAGTTGAAGGAGTATGAATATAAACATGTAGAGAGTAAATCCTTGTATTTTGTATTATTTTATATGTATTTTTATTGTATATATTTGTATTTGTATTTTTTTTAAATTAAGTTTAAAGGCTCAGTGTGGAAGGAATAAAAATACAAATATGTAAAGTGCAAAATCTTATATTTTGTATTATTTTATATGTATTTGAATTGTACATATTTGTATTTGTACTCTTTCTAAACTGATCCTAATGGTAAATTTTCTATTTCATTTTAAAATGTAAATTAGGGGTCAATTAGTTGGTGGCCCAGTTGGTACATCTGCAACTAGGGGTGTCAATGGACCGGTTTTGGGTTGGACTCCATCCAAATCAAAATCCATTTGAACGGATTGGACGGACCAATAAGACATATTGAATTTGGATAGACTGGACGGACCAATATGATATATTGGATTGGACCTGGTTCGTCCATAATGAATTTATATTGGATTGAGCCAATGTCTGGTCCATTGATAGAAAATAAGAATATAGGTGTCAATGGACCAGGTTTGATTTAAAACCAATCTAAATTAACAGGAATTTGAACAGACTGAACAGTCTCTGGACCAGTCCAAAATGGTCCAAAATATTCATTGGACTGGATTGGACCAGGTCCATTTGTATTAGACTCACATTGGACCAGACTGTCCAATCCAATTGACACCCATATCTGCAACTATGACGCAGTGAAGATGTAGAATTTATTCCCATTGCCACCAAGGGTGGGGAGGGTTTAGGGGATGGTGGATGAGCTACCCGTGTTGTATAACCCCCTTCAAAAACAAAAAATAAAATAAAATAAAACATAAACCAGGGGCTGTTTCAAAATCAGGATCTACTCCTCACAACCCCATCCCACAGTGTATTGGAAACATCTTCCCATGAATAACAACACAAAGTATGAGAGATGTTCCCTATACACGGTGGGATGGGGCTGTAAGGTCCATATGAGATGTGCTCTGTGAGGAGCAGATCTGGACTCATTGTTTCATGCCTTGGGAGGCCGCAAAGTCACAGCACCAACTGATGTAGCATGGCATGGATGAAATACATAAGTTTGGATCAGGTCTCAACAACCAATCATAACAGCCTTTGCAGTTGTACATTGGGAACATTCTGCCATGTTGGACAAGAGAGATGTTCCCAATGCATGGCTGCGAAGGCTTGTTTCCAATGTGTGGATGTAGTGTCTTGTTGGGAGGCTTGCTGGAAGCATTTGTTAGGAACAGATCCAGTTTTGTGAGAAATAAGTGTATTCAATATGGGAGATGTTCCTAATGTGCAGTTGTAATATCTTGTTGGGAGCAGTTCCAAACTCATTTATCATCAAACAGGACTCAAGTACAAACTGTGGTGTTTGTATTTAAAGTATAAACAGCATTTCAACTCAAAACAGCGTATGTTAAAACACCAATAATATCAAATACAAACAATGTTGAAAAATGTAAAATAAAAAAATAGAAAATTAGAAAAATAACGTACGTGGAAGGCAAAAGAGGGCAATTCGTTGGGCTGGACCAAGGCAACCCAAAATAATATCAATAACTTGTAAAAATCCAGCCCGGCTCATGATCATCCCTAGTTGGGACCTACCAACATGTATAAACATTAAGACATATATCAATTTTCTATGCATATGCATATATTCTTTTCCTTTTTTAATGGCTATAAGCCTTTTCTCTTCCACAATCGACTGGATACACGAGCTTCCTCTCTGACCAAATCATCTAAAAACAGAGGAAGATATTAACATACATCTAGGGGTGTCAATTAGACTGGATTTGGTCCCAGGTCCAATCCAATCCAATGAATGTTTTGGATCAATTTGAACCGGTCTAATTCAATGTCTGAATCGTCTAATCTGTTCAAATTCATTTTGATTTAGATTGGCTTCAACTCAAATTCGGTCCATTGATACATATATTCTTATCTTATATCAATAGATCAGATATTGGATTAATCCAATTCAATCTAATATAAATTTGTTACAGATGGACCAGGTCTAATTCAATCTAATAAATATTTTGGACCAGATTGGTCCAATCCAATATATTTTATTGGTCCGTCTAATCCATCCAAATTGATTTTGGACTGGACGGGGTCCAATCCAAAACCAGTCCATTGACACCCTTACATACATCATTACAACCTGATTCAATAGAAAGTTGAATCTACAGGGATATGCAACATTACAATCTCCAAGGGTATACAACACAAACATTAGAACAACGGTTCACAAGATATCGACAGCCCCTGATGATGTTAGAGAGATATTCATTTGTTTCCAAATTCATAGAATGGGACTAAACATTTCATAATCTCACTTGCAAGCACTTGCTCATGTAGCTGGTTGAATCAATGACTAGGTGAATCAGTCAAAAACTCCAAGTCTAGTAAACCGATAACCCATTGGATTGCAAAAAAGAGAAAAAAAAGAATTCATGGTCTGTTCATTCCGTTTATTGGGTCACCAAGATTCTTTTAAATATTTTGTTGGTATGACATTGCATTTGATATAGCTAGGGGTGTTCCTTATCCATTTTGTTTCAATTTAGAGAAAATTTCAGACCAAACCAATAAATTATGATTCGAAAAATTCTCAAACCATTTTAGTATAGAAACCAAACCAGACCAAACCATTTTATTACACTTTGGCTCGGTTTAATTTTAATACAGTTTGAGCTATTCTATCAGGCTTAACCCAATTAGAAAGCTTAAGTTACATACATACCTACATAAATAACAAATATATACTATTAGGTCTCCTATTAAAACTGTGAATAGAAACGTGAAACTTTTGTTTGACTAAAATACTAAATTTTTAATTTGAGCCCTCTCTAATTGTAAGGATACAAGTGTAATTTGAATAACCACTATTCTTCTCATTAAAATCCTTCTCATCAACTCTTATATGTAAGGTATTAATTCCCATTCCTCTCTAATTGTAAGGATAGAAGTGTAATTTGAATAACCACTATTCTTCTCATTAAAATCCTTCTCATCAAATCTTATTTGTAAGGTATTAATGACCATTTACATTCATTAAATCCTATTATTGACTAAAATACCCCTATTTTTGAATTTGGTCTCTATCCAATTATGAGGGCACAAAATGCAATTTGAACTACTACATTTCTCCTCATTCAATTCCCTCTCATTAAGTATTATATTTAAGGTAATAACTCTCATTCTTTCATAGAATCATATTTAAGTATTATATTTAAGGTATTAATTAACCTTATTAAAGAAAAATAAATATGACAAAGAAAATTTATTTTTATTGATGATAGAAATAAAAAACAAATTTAAAACTAACCCAGAAATGGAGTTTGTTTTCCTATTTAGTGGTGAGTCAAAAATTGTACTTATTAGGGAAAATGTGTCAACCCTCTTGATGTCATAATTAAATAATAATAAAAATTAAAAAGACGATAACACAAAATTATGAAAAATAACAAAAAAAAACATTGTAGAAAAATTTGTGCATATCTCTAATATCATATTAAACAAAAATTAGTGTGACAAATAAGAATAATTTTCATAGACATAAAAGTATAAAAATTGTAAAAATTTTTGGAAACATATTATTTACTATCACCATCATCATCATCATAAAAATTGCCACGTGCATAATTACTACTATAATTCAAACTTCAAATTGAAATACTAACAAGTGCCACCTATTACTATTTTATAAATTACACTCACACTTTCTTAAGCACAAACATTTCTTTGGGCATCAAATTACAAGTTAAAAATTAAAACAAACAACAATAATGCATGGAATGTTAAATGAATATATATATATATTATATACATTAATAAATATATTATTAATAATTTGGTTAATACTGTTTACAGTTTGGTTTGATTTCTAAAATTTATAAAACCAGGCCAATCCATTATATGGTCTAGACCGTATAATGGACACCCATAGATATACTATATGCATGGGTGCTGGAATTGCCTATATATGTGTGTGTGTGTGTGTGTGTGTGTGTGACAAATGCATTAACCTCCCTGTACTTTGACATCTCCAAACTCCTTAACTTTTTGGAGAAATATACCAACAAACCCCTTCTCTTGGTTTGGCATTAAAAATCTAATTAAGAATGGTGATGTCATGTTTTTAAACACTTCAAAATCTCCTAGTTTACCCACTAATGACAATATTAATTGAGAGTGTCTATTGATCAAAAATATCCCAAAAAGCTCTTTTACATATTTCTATAAACCAAAGCCTCCTTTCTTTTTTTTTTTTTGAAATATGTAAAAAAGACTTTGGAGTATTTTGATCAATAGACACTCCCAATTAATGTTGCTATTCATGGCCAAAATGGAAATTTTAAAGTGTTTAAAAGAGTGACATTATCATTTTTAGTTAGGTTCTTAATATCAAATTAACGAAAAAGATCTATTTATGCTATATAGTATAGATACTTGCCTTGGTTCTGTTTTTATTTTGGTCTTACACTCTAGTTTGCATAATTTCTTTAAAATGTCAATGAAGGAATTTGAATAGACCAAGGTTCATGGGAAGTTAAAGCAATTGTTAGAAAACATAAGTGGGGTTTAAATAATTTACCTCCTTTTTTGTGAAATGTACTCTTTCTCTTCCAGATCATAAAAAGCAAAGTTCAAAATATCGACACAATACACCCAATAAAAGGGTGTTTTGTTGTGACATCCAAAGACATGGGCACATGATATAGGTAGATTGTATACACTTGTGAAGATTCCACTCATTCTTATACCATGCATATTGATCAGACCTGTTCACAGGTTGCACTTAAGCTTCGAGCCAAGCGCATTCAAATTTTGACAAAAGCTAAGTCTAAGCCTATCCCATGAACAAGTCTTGTATTGATTGTAATACAACATATCACATCTTATCAATGGATATGGATTGATGCCAATAGATACCAAAGGATATGTTGGACCAATTGACCTCTACCTTTTGGATTTTTTGACAAACTTTTCAAATATTTCAGAACTTTATCATTATGTTGTTTGTTAAGTATAGTTGCGATTATTTTTTCACTCTCAATTTGTAACATACCAAATAAAAAAGCATAAAAAAGAAGAAAAAAGGTAATTTTATTTTTTATTTAATCATTCGTGTCCATTTTCTTGGTAGAAAATCATTCGCCTTCAAGTGATGTAGTGAGGTCACAAATGCAAGAATATATAGATTTGTGGTTAGTTTTGAGATCTTTATTAGATTTATGCATTTTCCCAAATAAAAAGAAATTTATTCTATGTCCTAGATGATTTCTTTTAATGATTTATCAAATAAGCAACCCATTGATCCAATAACAATTTATATCAAATATGGTATTTTTCTTAATTTTAGCTAATTTATATAAATAAAAGTAATAAAAAATAGAATGATTACATCAATATTTAGTGACTCCTAATCGAAAATTCTGAACTGCATATTATATGTGTCTTAGAAAATATAATGGGCATTATATATTTTTAAACTAAAATTATATATTTTTGTAATTTATTAATTAATAATTTAATCCATAATGAATAAGTAAATAAACATATTGATTGCTTAAAGAAATAGAATTATTATTTATATAAAAATATTGAATAAGTAAGTAATAATTTATGTTGAACTTTTGGTTATATGTATGATGTTTTAAGATTCAATTAATAAAAGCACTTTCACAAAAGCATTTCAAAAGCATTTTTATGAAAATACTTTTATCAAAGCACTTTTACAAAATTACTTTTATTCATTCACTTTGGATTGGATTGGACACAATCCAATTCGTTTGCATTTTAATTGGACTAGATTGGATAGTAGCAAGTGTTATAGTTTTTTATATATTTTCTGGATTTCTCATGTTATCTTAGTGTTTGATTCAATTTAGATTGAATTGGACCCAATCCTATCCATTTGCATTTTATTTGGACTAGATTGGACTTGGTTTGTATGGATTTGGTCCAATCCATTTGTAAATGGACCAATATTGGATCAAATCCAATCCAATTGACAACCCTAGTCTAATCTTGATAAGGTTGACATTCACACACTATCTACGTGATGCAGCAAATTGTTTCATTTGCTAGAGTTGTGACCCAAAGTGCGGGAATATGTGTTTACCAAAAACACCAAACCATACCAAGTTTCAAATTATTCCTAAACTTTTGGATAGGTGGAATAGTTGGACCATTACTTGTGATCCCTGACTTAATAATGGAATTAATCTGAATATCCAACTAGGCTGCTTTTGGTATGTCAATCAGTAGGGGTGGATTCAAGCCGAGCCAAGCTGAATACTTGACTATTTGAGCTTGGCTCGTAGAAATAGTGTTAGGCTCAAGCTTGAGCTTGATTCCAACTAGATACTTGAGCTTAAGCTTGGCTTGGTTCAAATTCTCACAAGTTCGAGCTCGACTACAAGCCAAGCTTTTTCTAAAAAAATAAAAATTATACATATAAAAATATTTTTTTATTTTATATACAAAAAAATTAAGAATTATAACATACAAAAAATAAGAATTATAAAAATTATTTATTATTATACATAAAAATAAAAATATTATTATATATGATTTATTATATATATGTATATGTATCTATGTATATAATTATTTATTTATTATACTGAGCTTCACTAGGCTTGAGCTTGGCTCGATTAAAAAATGAGCCTATTTATCAAGCTTGAGCTCAGCTTGAAGCTTGGTTTAAACCAAGTCGAGCCAAGTTTGAATAGCTTGTGAGAAGCTCGGTTTAAACCGAGCCGGGTTGAACTCGAATAGCTTGTGAGAAGATTGGCTCGTGGCCACCCCTACCAATCAGTGAGATTCTTTTTAGGGTCGTCAACATCTAGGTATGTTGGAGTAGTTATGAGGGATATTTGGGCAAGTGATCATTATTGATAGGATCGATTACTTTTATTAGACAAAGAGAATATCTGTGAACATACCCTTTACAATGGATAGTCAAAATTGTCAATAATGGATTTTAAAAATTGTTTGGAATTTGATTTGTAAAAGTATATACATATACTTAAAAAGAAAGGTGTTTTCAAAATAATTCTTTCTCGAGATCCACTAACGAGAGGGTATGACATTGAGCTATGTATTGAAGGAATAAATCCTTCCCTAAATCCCAATGTTAGGTATTATGGGCAAATGCCTTATTAGGTCAAAACCATGATGGACATATAATTGAATTAGATCATTAGACTTGAAATCATAAGATGGTTGAGGCCGAAGTGGTTGGTATTAAAAACTAATGGGCTGAAATGTTCAAGCCCATAATCTAATGCATGATTCACTCTTAATTAGTGTATTTAGCCTAGTGGGTCCAACACAATTCAAGTGAGTGAGAGGACCCAATGATGATTTGATCCAATTGGCATGTGGGTTCCACGTCATACAAGAATGTCTTCTTTCTTATCCTTTAAGAAATATCTATTAAAACTTAGAAGTGGATCAAACAAGTTGCAAGTCTTCTGGTTTAACTAGAAACATGACTAATCTTGACTTGTCAAACTAGAACTAAATTAGTTGTCTTAAACCACTACCAGCCAATACCCAATTCGATTGGGACTTTTCTAGGATTTATTTGAGACTTATTAGAATTTTATAAATACCCATTAGAGCTAGGCTGGAACAATAATTTACACATTGAGCCATTGGAGCAAACACAATTCAGTCCAAAAATCCTAGCTATTACCTAGGATTGAACATGCAATTGTGTCCTCTTTTCTTCATCAATTTGAACCACATTCAAGAAGGGATTTTTGGAAGTTTTCTATAATATAAATCTACCATTAACAAAGGTGATTTGGGCAACAAAACACAGCTATGTTCTCAAGGGGTCAAGTTATTCAATATCAAAGGGTTTGCCATCTTCAGCCGGATTGAATCACTAGAGAAAGGAGTTAAATTCTTGGGTATGAACACCATAGTTGTTCTTGTTGTGAGTATAAGGTAAAGTTACAACATTTCTTGTTGTTTTGGATTTAATTTGATCTGGTTCAAATCCCAAAGTTGATCTTGAGGAGAAAAGCAAGTTTTCTCCAACACAATTTTTCTATTCCTTTATTTGATTCTTGGGTTCTTGAACCCTAGTTTTGAATGGATTTGAATAGCATTTTCGCCCCATGTAAGTGCGACAACTTTCACATTTAACTTAGTAGGGCCACAAGTTAAACGTCAACTCTCTTTTTCTTATCTTTTATACTCTATTTCCATCACCAATGAAAGCATTTCTTATTTATTACACTTCTTCTTGTTTATTATGATGAATATATGATAATATAGATGCACCTAGCTTTTCCTAAAAATTTTTTATATTTTTTTGTAACACCTTTGTTTTTTTTATGTATTTTCCAAGTGACTATTTTTTAATATGACATCATTATCAAACTCATTTAACTTGATTAAACTATTAACCTACCAATTGGATGAAAAAGAGTTTGAGTCTAGTAAGTTTTAAATTTTATATTATGATGAGGGCAGATTTGGCCCTCTATTGACATCATGACACATGGCATATCATAACAGCTGGACTACATCCCAGCATCACCTAGGCGACAACTTGCTTTAGCCAAAATGGGGTCCCAGTTGGCGATGCCTCTGCCGCTGACCTCGCAACCTACTTTTGCCGTTGACCTGGCGAACTGCCTCTACTGCCGACCTAGCGACCTACTTCTGCCACTGACCTGCCGACCTACCTCTCTAGAAGCTTGCCAGTTATCTCCGAACCTTTCGGGATTACGATGCGTAACCATAGGCCTTAAACTCATCCCGCCCGAATCGGAGGGAAACGAAAAGCCTTATTAATTAGCATGTTATCCTCTTTCCAAAGCGGAACGAACCCCTATGTCATGGGTCGAGGATTCTGGGAGAGTTTTGCGAAACCCACGATAGCCCAACTATATAAGGGCATCAACCCCTGAGACCTAGGTAGATGTGCAATTTAGTTCTCACAGCTCTCTAGCTCTCTCACATTTAACTATCTTAAAATCTCTGATTCATTAACTTAAGCATCGGATTGCCTACCCCAAGTAAAGCAACTCGGGCACTCTAACACTATTTCCTTGTAGGTCACATCAGAGCCACCTCTCCAGCTCATCACCATTCAGCTAGACATCAGAAACACTTCTCCAGCTCATCGCCATTCAATTAGGCTTTAGAGCCACCTCTCCAGCTCGTCACCATTTAGCTAGGCGTCAGAGCCACCTCTCCAGCTTGTCACCATCCAGGTAGGCGTCCAAGCCACCTTCTAGGTAGGAACCATTTAGCCAAGCATCCAAGCCATATTCCAGGTAGGGATTATTCAACCAGGCATCCGAGTTACCTACCAGCTAGGAGCTGCCAAAATGCACATCATCAATCGGCACCGTCTGTGGGAAACGCTACAAAAGGCTATGTTCTCGCTCGATTCTCTGAGCCTCAAGTAATAACATCTTTAAGCAACAACAACAGTGCTTGATTGAAAGAACCCCCTAGGGGGGCAGAAGCCAAATGATTAGCCTAAACGAGTTCTCACAATCTTGCCTGGACAGAATCTCCCTAACTGTGAGGCCGCCCCCATATGTCGAGCTCTACGTGCTCTCTACGAGAGTTGACGGCCAACAAAATGTGAGGCCACCCCACAGGTCGAGCTCTTTGTGGTTCCCGTGGGAGTTCATAGCCAACAAACTATGAGGTCACCGCAGATCGAGCCCTCCATGCTTTACGTGGGAGTTATGCCGAACAGGTTGTGGAGTCGCCCTCACAAGTCAGTCCTGCCTAGGTGACGAGGTGTCTGTAGACCGAGGTGCAGAGAGAAAAACTAGACTGTCAAAATTCCGATGACTTGGCAACTTGGAGACCTACCTCCAAACTAGCGACTTGCTTCCGCCGACTTGGCGACCTACTTCCACCGACCTAGCAATCTGCCTCTGCTACCAAGATGGCAACCTACCTCCACCGACCTGGCAACACACGTAATCAGCCCGGATGAGCCGTGTCAGCCTTGTTTATGAGGTTGCCCCTATAGGTCGAGCCCTCTATGGCTCCCACGGGAGTCGGCGGCCAATGAACTGTAGTCGCCCTTGCAGGTTGAGCCTTTCAATGCTCCCATGCAAGTTGGAAAACTACAATTAGTAAAGCTGCCCCCACAAGTTGAGCTCCTTGTGGCTTATCGTAGGAGTAGACGACCAGCACCTTAGAGGACTGACACAGTGCAGCCGTGACACCAACCCGCTATTTAAATTCCAACATCGACAAACATATCGCAAGGGGAAGCCAAACTGCTTTCAACATCAATGACCCCTAAGCTGACCTCAAAATATGTTGGTAACAGGCCCAAGGACCTACGACGAAGCACGAATCTACTCCCTTCGCTGAGTTGATCTCAGCTCGAGAGTGGGGGCAATTGATGAGGGCAGATTTGGCCCTCTACTAACATCATGACACATGGAATATCAAAACAGATGGACTACATCCCAGCATCACCTAGGTGACAACTTGCCTTAGCCAAAATGGGGTCCCAGTTGGCAACCTGCCTCTATTGCCGACCTCACAACCTACTTCTGCCGCTAACCTAGCGACCTGCCTCTGTTGCCAACCTAGCAACCTACTTCTACCGCTGACCTGGCGTCCTAGCGACCTGCCTCTGTCACCGACCTGGTGACCTACCTCTCTAGAAGCTTGCCAGCTGTCTTCGAACCTTTCGGAATCACGACGCGTAACCGTAGGACTTAAACTCATCCCGCCCGAATCAAAGGGAATAGGTAAGCCTTATTAATTAGCACGTTATCCTCCTTCCAAAGCGGAACGGACCCCTACGTCGTGGGCCGAGAATTTCGAGAGAGTTTTGCAAGACCCACGGCAACCCAACTATATAAGGGCATCAGCCCCTGAGACCTAGGTAGATGCGCAATTTAGTTCTCGTAGCTCTCCAGCTCTCTCACATTTAGCTATCTTAAAATATCTGATCGCTAACTTAAGCATTGGAGTGCCCACCCCAAGTAAAGAAACCCGAGCACTCTGATGTTGTTTCCTTGCAGGTCACATCAGAGCCACCTCTCTAGCTCATCACCATTCAGCTAGACATTAGAGCCACTTCTCCAGCTCATCACCATTCAATTAGGCATCAGAGCCACCTCTCTAGCTCGTCACCGTTCAAGTAGGCATCAAAGTGTCCAAGCCACATTCCAGGTAGGGATTATTCAGCCAAGCATCCGAGTCACCTGCCAACTGGGAGCTGCCAAAATGTGCATCATCATATTCCATTTCCATCATTAATAAAATTGAATCTTATATATATATATATATATATATATATATATATATATGTCACTTATTTTTGTTTAATATGATGAATATATAAAATCAAAGATGTGTCCAAATTTCTATTTCTATCTATTTTTTAAATTGTATTAATTACGATATCCTAGATTAATCCATTTGACCTGAATGATTGCCACTGACTTACCACCTAGAAAAAAAAAAACATTTTCATTTTCTATCTACGTACTTTTAAATTTTGTTTTCTATTTCTGTCATTAATAAAACAATTCTTATTAATCACACTTTTTTATTTATTATGATCAAGATTCAAAGTGGTGAATATCAAATATCAACCTCTCAACCCACTAAAAGGATAAATGCTAAGAGTTAGAGCTGTTTAGTGGTTTGAAACATTAATATCCATACTAATATATGTAACAGATTTATGAATTTATCAAACTAAAAATAAAAAAAAATAGAGTATCAATTGTCAAAAGTTTTTCATTCATGATTTTACATATCTAGTGTGTCGACACTTTGAACCATAATTATGATGAATATATTATAAAAGAGATGTTCGCACAATTTTTTGTATATTTCTATAATCATTTTGTATTACTATTTAATTTTAATTTTTTTAACTTAATTATGTCTCAAACAATCAAACTGTTGGCCCACCACTTGGATGGAAAAATAGTTATGGATGGCAATTTTCCCATCCCCATTGGGTATTCACCTTCCTTGAGTCGATGGGATTAGGGATGGAGATTACCTTGGCGGGGATAAGTAGTGGTGGCAATTGGGCGGGTTAGGTTGGGTTTGGTTTGGGCTAAGCTTCAATCTAACCCATTTAACCCGCCAACCCATTATTGACCCAGTTATATAAAATTAAATGGGTTGGGTTCAACTTAAACCCACTTTAACCCAATCCAACCCGCCCAAATCCATTAATCTTATATTTATGTACTTAAAATAAAAATTAGCCCTCTCTTGACAAATAAGTTGGTCATAGCTTTGTGCATGGGTTTGGGACCAAACCGACTAACCCGAAGCAGATCAAGAGAAGTAAATCGAACCAGTCCGGATTCGGGTCGGGTTGTGTGAATACTAGTCAGACCACACGATCCAAATAGGGCAAAGCAAGAGAGAGCCAAAACATACCAACCGTACCGTTTCAGATTTGGGTTGACTCTGATCAGCTTGTATAGGGTCGAGTCAAACCGGGTTGACCGACCCAAACGAACTCGGGTCAAGTTGATTTGGACTTATGTCAAATTGGGTGAAGTGTGTTGGTTCGAGACAAAACTAAATCAATAATTAATAGAAAATTAGTGCATTAATTATAAAATATTTCATTCAAATGAAGATAATTAAAAAAAGGCTAAGGAATTAATACTTATATCTATAGTGGTTAACCCAATGGTTATCCACAAACCAACCCATTTAAATGGGTCATTTGGTTAATCAACCCATTCCCAACCCACTAAGTAAATGGGCGGATTGGGTGGGTTAGATACTAGGTGGATTGGGTGAAAATTTGTCACCCCTAGGGATAAGGTGGGGATGGGGAGTGAATTCGCCTCTTCACCTTGATCTCAATTAAAATATATATAGGGCAACTTAATGCAAAATGCTCTCGCTAATGTGGGGTCTAGGGAGGGATAGATGTACACAGCCTTACCCCATCACATATAGAGATGCTATTTCCAAAATTTGAGCCCTAGTCATCCAAGTCACAATGGAGCAACCCAACCATTACACCAACGCCCATCCTCAAAAATGAAATATATATTATATATATTATATATTAAATATATAATATTATGTATATTATATATACATATATATATATATCAAAATATACTTAAAATGAAATTTATATTTTAATTTTTTTTCTTTATCTTAAATAAATCTATTTTCCAAAAAAAACTTTTAATTTAAAAATTTTAAGGATTCGGGTCCCCAATGGGAACTCTATCCCTATCAAGGATTAGGGATGGAGAGTCACTTGTATCCCTAGTGGGGATTGGGGTTGGGGACGAGGATTTGTTTCAAAGTTCAGGTTAGGGATGGGGAGTGTGGTCCTCACCCCAAACCAAATTCATTTTTCCATTCCTAAAAGTAGTTTCATTTTTAGGTCAATTTTAATAGTACATTTCCATCATTAACAATACTTATCTTTCTTTAATAATATTATATGATACTTAGAGATGTTCACAATGTTTTCTACAAATTTCTATGATTTTTGTATTTTCTTATTTCTATCTACTAAATATGTGCAAGTGTTACATGTGTCAATTTCAGATAACAATAATAATTTTGGTATCTTTATAACCCAGTAAAAATGACAATTAAGTAATCAAAGTAATGTATGTTAGTGGATTTAAATTTTTTATTTCATTTTTATTGTTTAATACGATAAATATATAATATTAGAGATGTGCACAATTAATATATAATATTAATGTTAGTTAATGATGACACAAATGATTGATGCATTAACTTGCCAACCATATGGAAATACAACCTAATATCTAGGTCATTGTAGAAACATAGGTTCTTATACCATTAAACGATGGGTTATAGATTTAGTTTTCATTAAAAATTAGTGGGATTCATTAGTGAATAAAAAGATGCATGCCTTAAATATATGATTCAGTGAGAGGGGATCAGAGTTAAATATAGGTCTTAATGTGAGGGAATAAGATGAACTAAAAAGTAACAATGCAAATTACATTTTCTATTTATAGTAGAAAATAGCTAATTTCAAAAGTATAGAATTTTAATAAAGAGAAAGTCCAAAAATCTTAAACCCTATTCATACATTTAATGGTAATATAGATGCATATGATAATGATGTAGCATCACCATATCAATTGATGATGCACATGGCAACTTTATTTGAGGATTATGAGACCCTACATAACTAGATATATCATGCGTTGCATGTGAGAAATTTTTCTTCATATTAATTACTTGAACTTTAGATATATCATAGTTAAGATAGAAATTGAAAATTAACAAAATTAACAATATGATTAAAAATAAAGTTAAATGCTTGTAGCAAATAACAATTATTATTATTATTATTATTATTATTATTATTATTATTATTATTATTATTATTATTATTATTNAAATGCTTGTAGCAAATAACAATTATTATTATTATTATTATTATTATTATTATTATTATTATTATTATTATTATTATTATTATTATTGTTGTTGTTGTTGTTGTTGTTGTTGTTGTTGTTAAATTTTGTATTGCATATTAATATGATGAATAAATAACACCGGAAATGTTCTCAAATGTTTTTGACAAAATTCTGTACATTTTCATTTTTTGTGTTCTATATTTTTTTAAAATTCAATTATGACATCATGGGTTTCTTTGAAAAGTTGGATCATTAACCCACCATCTAGGTAAGAAAATAATTTTGCTTTTGGATTAGTTTTAAATTAGGGAAAGCATAGTCAGAGCCAGCTGTAAATTTAAAATTAAGCTACAAGTTGGTTCATAAACCAACAAAACATTGATAATCGGCTCTACATTTCAAGTTATAAAAGCCCTCGCCATGTCATGAGAGGCTTATGTGGCTATTGCCAACATGCGACTCTTAATCCATGTTGGACACAACAAAAGCTTAAAATTGAAATTGCCCTTTAATGTTGGGTGATTGGAAAATAAAAAAAAAAAGGTTTTTAGTCTCTCTCTCTCTCACTCTCACAGTCATCTTTATCTGCTCAATGACTGTGTGATTTGAAAATAAATAAAAATGGTTTTTGGTTTCTGTATTTACATTCTCTATATCAATCTCTCTTATTCCCTCTATCGTTCTCCCTCAATCTCTCTCATTCTCATTCTTGGTCAATCTCTCATCCCTTAATTTCTATCGTTCTCCCTCAGTTTCTCTCCCGATCGCTCTCACTCTTGTTCTTTTTTTCTTTTAATTTTCTTACACACTTATATGGTATTAATCAAATCATATAAAAGAATATGAGACTAACTTGGTGTGGTTCAAAAATCATTACACCAATTTGATAAAAATTCACAAGAAGCTATTGGCTATGAAATTTACACCAACTAAATAATGATATAGATTGAGAGAGAAGGAGATATTGACCGAGAGGGAGAGTGAGGGAGAAGAATGAGAGAGATTGAGGGAGAATGATAGAGAGGTTTTGATTTGGCTATAGACTGAAGTTGAGAGAGTGGGAGAGACTGAGGAAGCGGGAGATCGAGAGATGACTGTGAGAGTGAGAGACAAGGGAGGGAGATCGAGAGATAGAGGAAGTGGAAGAGAAACCGAAAACCTATTTTTGGTATAGGATTTTTGTTGTGTCCAACATGGACTAAGAGTCCCATGTTGGGAACAACAACATAAGCCTTCGATGACATGGCAGGGGGATTTTATCAAGGTTCAAAGTATTAATATGTATCGGCCCATATCGGCCGATACGTATCATTTCAAGAGCTCCCCGATATGCCCCTACAGAGGGTGTATCGAGGTTCTGACTGGTTCAGGGGGTGGAGGAGCCTTAAACCAGCCCCCTGAACTGGTTTTGAAAAAAAAAACTAAAAAAAAAATGTATCGATATCACCTGATACGCCCCTACTGGCATATCGAGCGTATCGATATTTTGAACCTTGATTTTTATAATTTCAAATGTAGAGATGGTTGTTAATGTTTTGTTGGTTTCTGGACCAACATACCACCTAATTTTAAATGTACAATCAACTTTGACTATAATTTTCCCTTTAAATTATTTTTTTCATTTACATTATATAAAATATTTTTTACTTATCACACTTAATTTTTGTTTGTCTATGTTATCATTTGACTCAACCACTAACCCACCATTTAAAAAGAAAAGTAGTTTTCTTCCTAGGTTGACATTAAATTTTATATTACATTTCCACCATTGATACAGTTATTTCATATGTATAAAACTTATTTTTGTTCAATATAATGAATGCATAATATTAGAGATACCCAATATTTTATTTTTTTATAAATATATAACATTAGATATGTACCCAAAACTTTCTCTATCTTTTTTTTATTTTTGTGATTCTTTGTATTTTCTATTATTTAAAATTTTATTATTTGACTATGACACCATTTCATTTCTACGTAGATTTTAAATTTGGCATTCCATTTTCATCATTAATAAAAATACTTCTTACATTTCATAATTTTTTATTATTTATTAAGGCATTATTTATTAATCCATTTGACCCCAAATGGCCGAATTGGTTGCCCACCACTAGGAGAAAGAAAATGATTTTGTTTTTAAATTACTTTTCAAAATATTTATTTTTATACTATTAAAATTAATATTGTGGGTTTAATTACAAGAATTTAATGATGAGAAAAATATATCTTAAATATAAGATAGGAAAATATATTTATTTTCAGTTGGTTTTAAATTTTACATTCCATTTCCATCATTAATAAAAATAATTTTTATTTATCATACTTATTATTGTTTAATATGTATGTTAAATTTTTTCCCATTTTTTCATTTTATCTATTTTTTTATTTTATTATTTAATTGTGGCAACATAGATTAACCCATTTAACCCAAAATGATTTATTTTCTTACCACCACCTAGATGAAAACACTATTTTTGCTTGGTAGATTTTAAAAGTATAAGCTTTTATTTTATTGAAATTATTAATTTATTAAGTGTGGATTTAATTAATAGAACTTAATGATGCAAAGAAACAAAAACGACTTAAATATATGATTCAATGAACATGAATAGAAGTTAATAACTTAAATGTTGGATTTAATGATAGAGAGTTGAATGCATTGAATATCTTTAAATTACCTCTTTTCAACTCATTTAATATTAAGAACCGATTACCCTATTTGCCCTCATTTTTTATTAATAAATTTAAATCTAGAGGGGTAAATTTTGTCCTTAATTAGAAAATTCTAGAAATATTCTTGAGGTCATTCATGCTTTTTAAAGTAGTATAGATTCTATTTAAAAAAAATATTTTTAATTATACATCATTGGTTCTATTTGACCTGAAAGGTTAAACCACTAACCCACCCCCTATATAGTAAGATGGTTTAATTTCCTATCGGTTTTAAGTTGTATATTTGATGTCCATCATTAATAAAGTTATGTCTATTTTATCATAGTTATTTTTTAATATGACAAATATATAATAGAAACGTGTCCAATTTTTTTCAAAACTTCTTTTTTTCTATATATTTTTATATTTCTTATATTTCTAAACTTGTATTATTTATTTATGACATCATGAAATTATCCATTTGACCCAAATGATTGAACTACTTACCCACCACCTAGATGAAAAATATGATTTCATTTTTATGTTTATTTTAAAAATATAAAATTTCATTCTATTAATAATTATTATGTATGGATTTATTAGTGTAATGATGATAAACAAAAGTATAAATGTTGGATTCAATGAGAGAGAATGTGATTTATTTAATGACTTAAATGTGAAACTTAATAAGAGGTAATTGAATGTACTTAATGGTATTTTTTTAATTACATGTTTTGCCCTTTCAATGGAGATAAACTAAATTCAAGAGGAGGGGTATTTTGGTAAAGAAAATTTTCAGAAACCAATACCTCCTCATTTGCACTTTTATAAATAGTATAGATAGATGCATATGATAATGATGTAACATCATCATATCAATTGATAATGCTCATGGCAACTTTATTTGGCCAATGTAATCTACAAAATAATGATAATGATGAATCATCATTCTATTGATATTAGTTTTCATTGCATTAATGTTACAACTACTACTATTAATGCTATTGTTGTTGTTACTATTATTGCACATGGCAACTTTATCTGGCCAATGTACTCTACAAAATAATGATAATGATGAATCATCATTCTATTGATATTAGTTTTCATTGCATTAATGTTACAATTACTACAACAACAACAACAACTACTACTACTACTACTACTACTACTACTACTACTACTATTACTACTATTATGAATGCTATTGTTGTTGTTACTAGTATATTGTACATGGCAATTTCAAATGATGATGATGACAAAAACAAAAACAACAATAACATATTAAAACCCATGTAACAAAAATAATTAATTGGAGTATGGCGTACCCACAAATTTATTGCTTTCTAACCTAAATATTTAGCTTCAATTTTTCTTAATGGCTAGACCAATAATCAGATGATCTTATTGATTGAATCACCATCATATCACCTAGATGGAAATATAGTTTTATTTTTATGTAATTTTAAAAACATTATTTTTTAAAATTATAGTTATGGGTTATAATTGTTGGAATTAAATAGTAAGAAATAAAAATGCTTTAAATGTGATATTTAATAAGAGAGATTATGAGCTAATACCTTAAATATAGGTCTTAATGAGAGAAAATAGATGAACTAAAACATACCAATGCAAATTATATTTTTTGCCTTCAAAATAAAAAGGGATCAAATTCAAAAATAGGATATTTTAGTCAAGAGAAAGTCCAAATATTTAAGATCCCATTCACACTTATAATATTAATATAGGATATTTTAACCCCATGGAGAAATAATTTTTAAGCCGTCCCTATGTTTTAACCTTTGCCAGAAAAAAAAGTAAAATCTTTGATATCTTTCAAATTATCTAATTTTCCCATGCAATTCCCTACTAGTTAATTATATATAGACCTTGAACTTTCAAATATCAACTTATTCATGCATGCCTTGTGTAGGTACATGTTGATCACCACGACTGTAATAGCACAAAAGGTGCTAAACCGATGCCACAAGGACACCCGTGATGAGTTCACAACTCGGTACATGTTCGCGAAGAGATCAAGGCCACCACAGGCCTGCAGTAGACCCAAAACCACAATATTGTGGACAAACTCAGAGCCATCACGAACTTGCAATGAGCATAAAGCCATCGCGAGGCTACGATGAGCTCAGATCCACGATGAGTGCAAGGCTAACGCAAACCTGCGATGATCTCAAAGCCATTGCGAGTCTGCGGTGAGTTAAGAGCCATCACAAACCTGCGATCCATCGTAGGTTAGAGACGAGCAAAGAAACACATGATTCGTTGATGTTGCGCATGACAGAATGCCGAGTAAGATTAAAAAACACGTGAGATTAGTATTGATGCCATTCATGCCACATCAATCTAGGAGACTCGCAAAAAGAAGTAGCATATGTGTATTATGAGAATCCTCAGATGAAAGGAAAACATTGTCTTTGAGATAACTCATAAGACACGTGACAAAACCTTAGTGGTGTTCCCTTGTCAACTGACACCGGATTGAAGATTCCTTCCTTTCGAGATCTCAGGATCTCTCCTTATAAATAGAGGTCTAACTCATAACAAGAACATCATTCTACCATTCTGTCAATTAGACCCCTACACGTAACCTTACCACCCTACTCACACCTTGTTAATGGATCCACATAACATAAATAGGACTTATGTCATTGCACCCTTTAAAGTCATTAATGGCTCACTCTAAAGATTTTCATAATATCAAAATTGCCCTTAAATGTTCAAAACATAGGACAAAAACGTATTATCAATGTCTGTCTTCGGATGGCTTTTCTTCCTTTAGTTAGGACTCCAGAAGTCAAGCTACTCCACTCTTTTTCTCTAAGCAATGAAATTATGTATATGTTTGGTTCCACTAGCATTTATAGATGGATCACTTATTGCTTTAGACGCTTATTTGTATAATTTTTACTTTAAACATTTTTTACTTTTGTTGTTTGGTTGGGCATAATCATTTCCTTTCAAAAAATGCTAGGGCATTGAGGGAAACTAGAATTTGACATTTCCCCAAATGTCCCATATACATAAATCAAAGTGTTTCGATTTTTTAGTGTTTATTTGATAAAACGGTAAAACCAAACAATGGTTTTATATTAGGGGTGGTCATGGGCCGGGCCGGGCTTTGCCTTCATAACAATGGGCTTAGGCTAGGCCCGGGCCTGGCCCAACCCGCATTATGGGCCTAAAAGATAAGCCCGGGCCCGGCCCTACATGGGCCTAGGCCAGGCAGAGCCAAGATTCGGGCCTAATTATTATATTTCAGTTTCAAAATTAAACAATTGTACTTTTTTTCACTTATTGTCGTGGAGACTATAGTAACCTGTAAGAAACTTTAAACTTAATATCAAGATAAAAGCTTCTAACATAAAAGAAATTAAATAATTATACCTTATAATTTATAAGTTTCAATTGGTCATTAATATGCTAAAAATGATAATTTTAACAAACCAATTCTTTTATCAACAAAAAATCAACTTAGAACCTATATCTATCAAAAATTAACCATCTATTGTCATGTAATATACACAAAACAACTTTAAACATCTCTATAAGGGGCTTCATCTTCCATTCAATTCCTATAAATAAAAAGTGAAATAAAAAGGATATTAGCAAACTAAGAAAAAATAGATCAAATTAATGTAAATAAATAAGTAATAAAATATTAAAAATGGTTTCAATTTTACCCAAAACTTGCAACCACTCTAAACTTTAGATTTATCTTCATCAATGGAGTCTTCATCATTAGGAGATTTGTCTTTTGGTGAAAGAGAGAGAGAGAGAGAGATTGGACATGGCAGTAGTTTTGTGAAATTAGCAAGAGAGAGAGAGAGAGAGAGCCAAGAAGATTAGGATTTTTATTAAATACTATATTAGAATTTGGTAAGAACTAACACCGTAGGATTAAAATCTTTAATCTCCTACAAATTTTTATTAATGTCTATTTAATATATAAAACATCAATTATCAAATATTTTTAAATAACATATATATATATATAAAGATATATATTATAAATATCCGGGCCGGTCCGGGCCCAGGCCAGGCCTAAAAAATTAGGCCCAAGCCCAGTCCTAAATTTTGTGGGCCTGGGCTCGGGCTGGGCCTTAACAAAAACCTAAGCGCAATCCTGGATTTTTTGGGCCGGGCTGAAATCATCACCCCTATTTTATATGCAATAAACGCAAAGACCTATGTGGTGCTGATAAATAGAAACTTTTTTCTCTGTTGCTTTTTCTAGTATTAAAAACTTAAAACCCATAGTTTTCTTTGATCAGTCGGTGCAAATGTTTTAAAAGTTTGTAGAAAGCTCAGATATTGAAAAGTAAATTTGCATATGTAATTTCTTTGTAATTTTCTCCGACGTGAATCGAGTTTGGTACCCTTTTTCACTCGAAAAAAGAATACGGAATGTGATCGTCATTGGGCTATGAAATTGCAGAGGTAATAATCAATAGACCAGAGAAATTGAAACAAGTCGATGAAATTTTATCAATTTGATATTTATCTATTTTCTTCTCTATTTTAGATGCTAAAAAAAGAATTAAATAAATGTATAAATCGGGCCATATTGCCTGCAGCTTGGCATAGTTCGGCTCAATTTTGGACTAGTTCGGCATGATGGTACATGGGTCATGTCAGATCCGATATGATCGTGTGGACTGTATTAAGCCTGAGCTTTTAGTATCATGGCCAGATTGGCATGATACAACCGAGCAGGCCATGCCACTTACAGCCCATGTACCGGCATGACCCATATTATATATATATATATAATATTTTATATATCTATATATAATATATAATATATTAATAAAATAAACAATTATTTTTAATTTTATTATACTAATTTATTTAATTATTATATATATAGATAATTATATACATCAAAATCTATATAAAATTAAAATGCCCAACCTACGGGCCGGCCTGACCCACAGCACTGGCCAACCCCCAAGTTATCCTAGGGTGGGCGGCACGGCACGGCATGGCCCGCACTTTGTGCGGGTCACCCTACACCTCATACGTGCATTTTCTGGCCGAATGCGTGCTTACAGAAGCGTTTTCCAATTTTAACAGGGGCTGTCTTTCTGGGCATGTTGATCATTTGGAGCATTAATGGATGTACGATCTGAGACCCATCAATTTTTTGGTAGAACCGACGAGCTTATTGACCTTGAAACTTCAGGCCGCGTTTAATCCTTCCCAAGACCATGAAAGTCTCACTTATTTCAGCAGCTCCCTCGTTCCGATACGAATTGATCACCTGCGAGCCCTCCTGCTGTTTTTCTGGTACAGTAAGAATGGGGGCATGTATTGAAAATTTAGTGAACAGTGAAAGGTTATTTTTGTCAAGTCAAGTTTTTGAAAGTTCATTTAAAATGGTATATAAAAGCAATTAACCCAAATAAATTTTATACACATTGGTTTATTATGAAAAAAGTGATAAGCGCGGATCAAACTCGGCCCATGATCAGCCATAGGCCCAAGCACGGACAATTTGGGCGCCTTTCGGTTGGATTCCGGGTCCATCTGTGCGGTTGGGCACTCGCCAGTCGCCATTTGCCAGTTGCCAGATGTCACCGTGTTGACGTGGCGTCTTCGGTTTTCCCTCCTTAATGCGGAGCAGATCCGGTCTCAATTAATGGCACGAGGAGAAGTTGATTTTATTGATTGCTTCACGCACACTTGCATTATCTATCTACGTGTCACCGTGACAAAGCATCAACATCCGTCGTCCACGTGTCTCCTCAACATTTCTGTTATTGGCAGTTTCCCATTGTTAGGTAGACATTTGGCCATTTCTGCCGCTTTGTCTGTCTCTGTCCAGACTGTCCTTCCTACGTAAGCGTAACCTCCGACCTCTCTGCTACGTCTTCTGCCTCCCTCTCAGACTTCAGAGCAACCACCAATGGCGGGCTCCCTTCTCTCCTCCGCCAAGCCACCCTTGACTCTCCCTTCCACACCCTCCAATTACTCCCTAACTGCCAACGCCCTGCCCTTGAAACCCTACACTCTCTCCCTCTCCTCTCCC
Organism: Nelumbo nucifera; assembly: GCF_000365185.1. The sequence goes on along the minus strand of NW_010729118.1, from coordinate 170,068 downwards.
GTCTACCCTAAGGCCTTCAAATTCCTGTCGTTCAATCCATCCCTTCATTGCCGATTCAAACCCTGCCTTTCCCTAGAGTCCGACGTCTCTGTTGTCACAGATCAGGTAATTACAATTAACGACAGTTAAATTGACAGTTAATGGCGGTTATTTGTTGCTTCTTGCCTTCTCTTTCAATAAATTTGAAAAAGTTTCCGGGTTTTTTTGTTTGTTTGTTTGTTTGTTTCTCAGGAGCCGGAGAAGCTCCTTGGATGTAGTAAGAGTTTCGAGGAATGGGACTCGTTGACAGCCAAGTTCGCCGCAGGGGCGAATGTGCCCTTTCTGTTGCTCCAGATGCCTCAGATCATTCTCAATGCCCGGAATCTTTTGGCGGGAAATAAATCCGCGCTCTTTGCTGTTCCATGGCTGGTAATTGATTCGGTGTTTGTGAATTTGGGGTTTTGTTAATGAAGACTATGCAAGGGTAAAGAGGAAAATATTTTTGAAGTGCAGGCAATGTTGACTGGTTTGCTTGGGAATTTATCTCTGCTTTCCTACTTTGTGAAGAAGAGGGAGATGGAGGCGGTTTTGGTTCAGACGCTGGGAGCTATCTCGTCGTATGTGGTGATTGCTCAGCTTGCCATGGCAGAATCAATGCCTCTGCCACATTTCACTGTGACTTCGGTCGTTGTGGGTTCTGGTCTCATTTTGAATTTTCTGAATTATCTAAATTTGCTTAATTCTGGGATCTGGCAAGCCTGGGAAGATTTTGTTACTATTGGTGGATTCGCTGTACTTCCTCAGGTAAGCTGGAAATGGTTCTTGAATTTGTTAATCTTCTTCTTCTTCTTCTTCTTTTAGCTTTTTCAATTGAAGTCTTGTAGATTCTGATAGGCCCGCATTTCATGAACTGGATACAGGTTATGTGGTCTACCTTTGTTCCATTCATTCCGAACAGTATCTTGCCTGGGATTGTTGCTTTTGTGACGGCTGTCACAGCTGTTGTTATGGTAAGTATGAATATTCTTCTGCTTTTAGCTATGCTGATTTGGTCAATTGTGATATCAAATTTTTGTCCTGCATGCTTGATGGAAATAAGGCAAGATAAAGGAAAAAATTATCACTGTCCAGGTTCATATTGCTGTATGGACATGTATCACACTTTCAGGCACAACACCCATGGATTATGGATGTGAGCCCAATTGTTTAGATTAATGATCCTTTGTTGGTTTCAATTTTACCAAGAAAAGGTGATATACATTATCGCAACACAGTAAAGGATGAAGGTTCTAATATAAATGCATTGTTGGAGTTAACTTCTACCATTCTAGAGATAACATGCCACTTTTTACAGTATAATATACATTTCAGAATGATATATTTGCTTCTCCTTGACCATATATACAGATTTTTGAGAAAGCAGCTCATGCAGAACCTTGCAATGGCAGTTTTAGTGAAAGCTATTGGGATCTAGAACAGTGGATTTATGCAAACCATGTTGTATCTTGTTTATCTTTCTGCATTAGCACTTATTTCTTTTTGGAAAATGGGGCAATGGACATTCAGTTATTCTTTCAATGCTAGAAATTGATGAAATAGAAAATAAACCGCATATTTATGACTCTTGAAGATTGTTGGAATCATTGACTAAAACAAAGCCTAAAAGTTACTGTAGTTTGAATGAATACAAAACAGAAAAGACTTGAGTCCTTGATTGCCACCATAATATACAAGGGCCATTACCTAATGCTGGTCCCCACTATCTGCGGTTTAGGAGGGATATGTAATACATGCATAATAAATATTTTGGTTGTATGTAGCTGGTATTTGAATCTGAAAGTTTCACCTTATGGCCTATATCTTGATTATTTGTTGAGTACTTGTGTTTAAATTGACACATACAGCACAAACCTACAACCTTTCAAGCTTACAAGTGTTCTCAAGGGTGTCCACAATTTGGATATAGTTTCTTCTCTGTCCTGAGGACATTATCATTACAAAATTCATCACCTTCCATGGGTACCCTCAAATGTTACCAGAAGAAACTCATCACAAATTTATTACATTGTTTTTGAGTGTCCTTTGTCCCCAGGTTCTTATGTCTTTGACTTGAATTGGTACCAAGGGCACATTGAGAATGATCAAATTACGTAAATATTTATAATGTCCAGTTTGGTTCTATCATCCAAACTGAGCTCTTTTTCTGAGTACTTGAATTGGTACCAAGGTATTTGGAGAAATCTTAAGGTGAAATAACGAGGAATTTATTTGAGGCATTATAACCTATTTCATGCTCATTGTCGGTTCATTGTATAAATCCTACTCTTTGTTCAGGGTAGTAGAATTGCAGTTCTTGAGAGGTCTACTAGAGGCTGGCTGGAAAAGAAGGCATGTTTCTTAATTTGTTTATTTGTTTATTTTGTCGGGTGGTTGGGGGTGGGGAGGTGGGGGATTTTTTTTTTGATGAATAATGATTAATTTTGTTAATAGATTAGGAGCATAAAGATACACAGAGAAAGTTCCCAAAATGAGGCACGAGATGCAGCCTCAGATTAAAACAAATAATTACAGTTTAGCCCAAAACATCTGATTTCTACGCACCCCTTGTTTAGCTAGTGAATCTGCTAACCCATTTGCTGATCTTCTTTCCCATTAGAATTGAATTGACATGTTTGTAGTTAGCCATTTGAACCTTTATAGGACCAGACTGCTGTTTTTGGTTCCTTTAACCACTGGATCACCAATTTGAATCACCTTCGATCAACAGCTGTTCACAATTTAGCCCTTTGGCAATTTCAGCTCCATGTACCGCTGCTTGAATTTCTGCATTAACTGAATCCCCTACTCCTATAGGTCCAAAATATAGAGTGATGATTAGCCCCTCTGTATTTCTGAACACTCCCCCAACACCAGAAGGACCCGAATTTCCTAAACTGCTACCATCAAAGTTGAGCTTAATGATACCCTCTTGAGGAGGTTTCCAATCTGCTGATGGTTTAGGTCTCGTACTAGAACTTTTGGCAACCACTTCCCAATTTCTCCATAAATCATCAAAGGAGAAAGGAGAAAGTAGTTCCAAGGTCTTCACCCAATTGATGGCTCTATTTGTTAATCATTCCCATACAATTACCTCATTCCTCTCCTTCTCATAAAAAATCCTGGCATTTCTTTCCTCTTAGATAGTCCAAACAAGTGCACCCCTAGCATACCTCCACAAGACTCTACCTCTTTTCTTAGGCCATCTGAAAGTTGTAGGTTCAAATAGATTGCTAATCTGCATTGGCATTGTCCACCTGCATCCAAAGAGACTAAAAAGTTTTTCCCAGAGACCAACAAAAGGACAGGACATTAGTAAATGGTAACAACTTTCTCCATTTGCTTTGCAGAGGACACACCAACTGGGGGAGATATTGAGACAAGGTCTTCTTCTTTGTAGGTTGTCCAAGGTGTTTAGTTTCTCAAGTGAGGCCTCCAAACAAAGAGATCCCACTTTAGGGGGAACAGGTTTAGACCGGACCTCTTTACAAGGGAAAGAAGCCTTATTTGGATATACAAGGCCAATTTTCCCTCTTCTTGTGGAAGGGGTTTGAAATGTGCTAGTAGGTCAGGACATGGAAGAAGGACCTTTTATTCTGAATTTCTCTTGATTACAATTAGGTAAGTTGTAATGAGAAAGCTGATAGTTGGTTAGCCCAAGCTCATCAGGAAATGAAGAAAGGCTATGAAGATAGAGTAAGGATGGGTTTTTTTTTTTTGGTTAATCAAATCCTCCTATGAGAGTCTGATTAGACTTGGTGAGAATAATTTTCCTTGGGCTAGGTGAACATAGGCCTGTCAATGATACATTGATACCTAAAACTTTGTGGCCCAATCCGACATTCAATCTGATTATCCTGGATTCGGATGGCGTATTTACGTAATTTGATCGGATTCAGATTTTGCAATCTGCATTCAATTAATAATCGGTTTGTATTTGGATTTGACTCCATCCAAATCCAATCATATTATAATATTTATTGATTATATTTTTATATATTTTATTATATATGAATTGATATATATATATAAAATAAATTCAGTATGTTATATTTACATTAATTTATTATACATAAAAGTTGAAAAGTAATTGACTTTTTAATTTTTTGTATTTTAAAAAATTAGTCAGATTGAATTCGAATCTGATATGAGTTTGTTAAGATTCAAATTCGAATATGAGGTCTTCAAATTCGATTGGATTTTGGATCAAATTTGGATGTAAGTTTTCAATAATTGGGTTGGATTCAGATTTTGTTGACTTTGATCCGCTTACAGCCCTAGGTGTACAGGGGCTCCCACTAAGTGGGGGTGCTCATGGACTGGTTAACCAAACCATGAGTGCTTATCGATCGGTTAGCCAATCCTAACAGTTTTTGAAAAATACCGAACCAAATAAATTTGGTTAACCATTCGAAACATTCCATATAATTCTGTTTTTGCTTATGTTACTCTTTTTTGTAATTAAAATAGAATATTTTGATGTACAGGTTCTTGGGATGCACAATTCGTGGCTGTGTTGGTTGTAGTGGTTGTATTTGTTTTGTTTTCGCAATCCAATACTCTACACTTTTCACAAAAAAAAAAAGAAAAAAAGAAAACAGATGGATTCTGATCGGAAGCTACATCAGTGGAATGATTAGAATTATTGGCAGTCTTTCTTCTAACCTTGCATTCACTAAGATTTTCAGGCACGAACTGGAACGCTCTCAGAGAAAGGTATAAAATTTGTTGGATCGATATCTGGATGGACAGCAACACTACTCTTCATGTGGATGCCAATTACACAGATGGTAAAATAAATTAGTCTTTTCTTTGATGTATCAGCTTTTTTTTGTTATCTGTAAAGAAATAATCATGAATTGTTCTTGTGCACAGTGGACAAATTTTTTGAATCCAGATAACATCAAAGGCTTATCAGCTCTCACAATGTTGCTTTCTATGATTGGAAACGGTCTTATGATTCCACGTGCACTCTTTATCCGTGATTTCATGTGGTAATTTTCTTCTCAAATTGCTTTTTTGGTCATCTGATTTCCAATTAATATAACTAAATGTTAGTTCTGACTTGTTACTACTCTTGAAATGGCGGTTAAATCTTAAATATTTTCTAAATCTTGGGGCACAACTTTTGTATGGAATATACTTGAAGTGATATTGGGCTAGAAGTGTAGTGATTAATTCTCTCTTTCTGCAATAGATTATAGGTTGCCCATTGTTGATTTGAAGAATCCCAACTTTCTGACATTGTTAGTTTTAACAGAGTCTGGAGTGTTGTCCATTTGGATTTAAGCTCAGTGATTTAGTTTTAAATGAATAACCTGCCTAATTGGTCATCATTATGGATGAAATTTTTATTGTGATGATTGAGTGAACCTGACCTTTTGCCAGGTCAGTTAGGTCAATGATGAGAGTTATTAAATGGATTTAAAAATTGAGTTGGACTAGACATGAGACATCAGGTAGCTGAACCCAGTTTTTGTGTGATTTTTATGTTCTAGAACATATATAGAAACATAGGACATGACAGATTTAGTGGTAGAACTTGGAAAACATATTGAGTGGAAAGGCTGTGAGTTAAAAACCTTACTAAATTCTTTTTATGGCAAAGGGATAATACTCAGACCTATGGCATAGACAAAGGATTTGTTTTCTCCTATGGCTAGGATTACTTCAGTTAGAGTACTATTGTCCATTGCTGCTCATAATTCTTTGCCATTATATATGAATTTGATGTGTGAAGAATTCATTCTTAAATGATGATTTAAATGAAGTATATTTGGTGTTAACTCTTGATTTCCGTATGTATTGGATTAAGAAGTCCTTATATGGATTAAAGTCTAGAGACACTTTGCAAAAGGTTGGGTTGGCCTTCTTCAGCCTTAATCTGATCGGGCATTGTGCATCAAAAGGAAAGGTGAGTTAATGGGTATTCTAATTTTTTTATGTTGATGATATAATGGTTAGCAGAAATGATAATTGGGAAAATGCTCATCTTAAGCAATTTGTAGGAACTGAGTTTGAAATTGAAGACCTAGGTGAGCTCAAATATATCCTATAGGAACATTGGGTGTGCTGATAGAAGAGTGCGGAAATGGGACATATCTGGGAATTTTTCGGTTAAATCCTTCTAAAAGGCTATCTCAAGGTCAGAAGAGCAGAATATCCCAGTCCAGGTCGTCTGGTGTAAGAATGTTCCATCTAAGGTGGACTTATTTGTGTGGCTGGCCTGCCTGAATAGACTCTTAACCAGAGACAATTTGGTCAGAAAAGGGATGCAGTTGACATCTGATATCTGTGTCTTCTGTGAGGCTCAAGAGGAATCTTGGAATCACCATCTGTTACACTGTGGTTTCCCCAAGAAGTATGGTTCAAAATCTGGAACCTGTTTGAAATAAAGAGATGATGCCTGGAGTCGGTTTTGGATTTTGTAAGAGGTTGGAGCATAGGGGGTTTATCCTTGAAAGGGAAAGTTGGCTTGGAACATGGTGCCTGCAGCTGTTTTTTGGTGTTTATGAAAGGAAAGAAATGCAAGAGTTATTCAAGAACAAAAGCAGCTCTCCCAACCCAGTGTTTCAGAGAATATTGGGCAAAATAATGTCTTGGCTTTTCTATAAACAAATTGTTCAGGGATAGGAATTACAACTCTTTTTTGTACGTGGGAATATATTTTTGTAAAGCAGGGCTGGGGGGTATAGGATTTCTTGGGCAGTATTTTGTAAATCCGTGTACAGCTTCTTGTTGTACATGCTTTTGTTCTCTTTTCTCTCTTTTAATGACATACTTTACCTGTTTCAAAAGAAATATATATCCTATGGTTAGAAATTTCTCATTCCAAACATGGTATGTTCACTATAGAGAAATTATGTTTTGGATGTGCTCAAGGATACAGGAAATTTACTGGTAAAAGTAAAACTAGTGGATGCACCCATCAATCCAAATCATAGACTTAATTTATTTGAAGGTGACATAATTGCAGATTGTAGCATGTATCAGAGATTGGTGGACAGGTTACTATAGTATTATACTTCTGTATGACCAGGCTAGATATGCATGCACCTCATAACTAGTGTTGTTAACTGCATGCACCTCATAAGACATCTAGCAATGACAGCAAATACTTTCTTACTTGAAATAAGTCTAGGGAGAGGAATTCTTTATACTTGTCATGATCACATGAAGGTAAAGTCTTCAAGACGTAGACTGGGAAGGATCGCTTGGTGATAGTGAATGACTTCATGTTATTGTGTTTTTGTGAGTGGAAATCCGGGTGTCATGGAAGAGAAAAAAAAAATCGTCTGTAGTTCATTCTAATTTAGAAGTAGGGTACAGATCCATGACACATGGAGTTCCAGAGGGTCATATTTTCTTGAGAAGCTAGGTATTGAAATTGATTAGTCATTGGTATTTTATTAGAATAATTAAGTAGCAATTAACATGCCTCATAATCTAGTTGCAACATGATTAAAAACAGGGGTTGAACACCATTTTATACTAGAGTGGGTGCTATCTGATGAAATTTATCTTCCATATATCAAGACTAATGAGCAGCTAGCAGATATTTTTACAAAAGGTGTTTCATGCTCTAAGCTAGAGTTTAATCTAGGTAAACTGGGAATGATTACCATCTATACTCAGCTTGAAGGGGAGAGTTGAATGGTGCTCAATCTGATGCTTTATATTAATTGGTCTTCTTATAAGATGTCTTGGACTGAGTATATTTTCTGTTTTTCTTGAGTTTCTTATTGCTGTTGTGGAGGTTACATGACTGTTCATTTTTCTGTCAATGTAAGGTGATCTAAATAATAAGAAAGAGGCTCTTGCCTTACATATTCTTCTTTTCAACCTACATTCTCTTCTCTACCTTTTTCTCTTTTCTTTCTTTTTATTCTACATTTCCAAATCTAAATAAATCAGTTTATAAACCAGAAAATCAATGAGGAATTAATGAAGTTTACCACTCTTGAAATGGAGGTTAACCTTTCATTCTTCTCTTCTCAATGTCAGGATGCAAGTTTTGTATGAAATATACTTAGAGAAATATTAGGCCAGAAGAACAGTGATTAATTTTGTGCTTTTGTAAAAGATTGTAGCTTTCCTGTTGTTGATTTGAGGAATCTGAACTTACTGACTTTGCTACTTTTATAGTCTGGAGTGCTATCCATATGGATGTAAGCTTAATCATTTGGTTTTAAAAGATTAACCTTCTTCATAAGTCATCCTTAGGGATGAAGGTTGGATTGACTAAACCTGATATTTTTTGCCAGGTCAGTTAGGTTAATGACGAGAATTTTTAAAATGGCTTTAAAATTGAGTTGGACTAGAGATGAGACATCAGGTAGCTTACACACATAAAAACATTAGGCATGACTTGCTTAATTGCGGAAGATGTATCGAGTGGAGAAGACTGCAGGTCCAAACCTTGCAAAACTCTTTCTGTTCAAAATGCTATAAATCCCCAAATTGTCTCTATAATGAGAACCCAAGATCTGAAATGATCGGCAAATAGAGAAACAAAAAGAAACAGAAAAGAGAGCAACTCAAGAGCACATAGGAATTTAATGTGGTTTGGCATTTGGCCTACGTCCATAGGCGAGAGAGGAACAGAAATCCACTATATTAGAATCAATGAAATACAAGGTTGTTCAGCCTTAGACAAACCCTAGCGCCCGGTTAGCGGTGGCAATTGGGCGGGCTTGGGTGGGTTGGATTTGGGTTGAACTTCAACCCAACCCATTTGACCCACCAACTTATTAATGACCCATTTAAATAAAATTAAATGGGTTGGGTTCAACCAAACCTGCCTTGACCCAAATCCAGCCTGCCCAACCCATTAACCTTATAAGTTATAACAACTTAGTTTATGAACTAAAAACCAACTCCCTTTTAACAAATAAGTTGGTCATGGCTTGGTAATAATAGTAGTTGTTGTTTACACAAGAAGTGAAGCTTCAAATTACATTACATGCATATTATTTTTACAAATTACAAGAAGAATAAAGAGCAATTAATCACTTGGAGCCATTTAACTATGTTTGGGTTTTGACTTGAGTTTGGCCAAACCGCTTAGGTTCAAATCGATCAGACCAACTTGAACCATCTAACCGGATTCATATTTGGGCTAATTAGATCAAGAGTGGCCAAATTGTTTGGATTCGGATCAGACCGATCGGCTCAAACTAGACCAGTTTGGTTTGACCCAAATAGGTCCAAATTGAGTTGGGCATGGGTTCACGTTTGAGATCAAGCTGACCAAACCAAAACATGATCGAGTTGGGCCGACCATGCCATCTATACCTGGGTCAGATTGGCTTGGACCACATTGTCCTAAATCGAGCTGGGTCCGAACCGTTTGGTTCCGGACTAGGTTGACCAAATCGAATTGAACCGAGCCAAACGTGTCTATTCACATTCAGATCGGGATGATCCATACCAATCCGAATCTGGTTGGGTTGGTTCGGGCCATTTGAGTTCAAATCGTATTGGCCAACCCAAACTAGGCTAGTTTGATCTGGACTAGAAGGTTGGGCTTGGGTTCCTATTTGGGACCAGGCCGCCTGGCCCAAACCAGATCAAGATGGGTCGAGCATGCCATGCAGACTCAAATCAAGTTGGTCCGGTCCAAAATCAGGCCGGGTTGGGATGCCTCCCAAACGATCTAACCTGGAGTTGGATCTAGTTGACCAAAATCGTGTCGGTCTAGGTTGTTGAGTTGTTTGGGTTGATTAAGGTTGGGTATAGCTGGGCAATTTGCACTATAATCAAATCAAACCAAATGGAGCCATTGAACGAATTGATTGGGCCATTTGATTGAATTTGGATTCATGTCGATTTGGGTGAATTGTGTTAACTCAAATCAATACTAATTTTAATCATACATTAATTATAAATTGTTTCACTCAAATGAAAAATAATAAAGAATAATGGCTAAGGAAGTCACACTTGTATCATTAGTAGCTAACCCAATGGGTACCCACAACCCGACCTGACCCGACCCATTTAAATTGATCCAATGGGTGATTCAACCCATTTCTAACCTGCTAAGTTAATGGGTGGATTGGACGGGTTAGATACTAGGTGGATTGGGTGGGTTCAACGGGTTGGGTGAGAAATTGCCACCCCTATGTCCAATACACCCAAAACACCCCCAAAGCTTTCCCTATGTATGTATATGTTTTATTAGTTGAGATTTTGTTTTTTGATAAATTAAATCATCTTCTATTAATTCAAAGATTGGTTACATGAAAATCTCCTTAGAGGTGCAAGATGCCGCCTCTCCAAACAACAAATACAAAAAGTACAATAGAGATTACATGAATGTTGATGTTAAAGAAGAGTTACAATTGCGCCCAAAACAATGTTTCCCTATTTATCCCTTGTTTCGCCAAGACATCAGCAAATGCATTAGCTGATCTCTCGACCCACTATACTGTTATAGACATATTTCTTGTCAGACATTTGAATTTCTTTAACTCATTTTTGTAGCCCCAAGTGACATCCTCCAGATTATTTAACCAGTCCACCACTGTCTTAGAATCTCCTTCAATTAGAAGCTGCTCCACGCCCACTTCTTTTGCAAGAAGTATTCCTTGTATTGCAGCTAACAGTTCTGCCTGGATAGAGTTCCCAACACCTAAAGGGCCAGAGTAGAGTAAGACAACCTCTCCAGCCTCATTCCTTAGTACACCTCCCATCCCAGAGGAACCCGGGTTACCCTGGCTATTCCCATCAAAATTCAGCTTCAAAGAACCAAGAAGAGGGGGGACCCAACTAGTCAATACCCTTACCTTGGAGGAGGAACATCTTGCTACCAACATCCAATCCTTCCAACAATTAGTAAAAGAGAAATGTTTAAATAATTCTAGTCTTTAACCAATGTATTGACTTATACATAATGCAGTCCTTTAAGGCTTAACTGCTCCTTCCTTTTTTTTTGAAGATCCTGGCATTCCTTTCTTCCCATACTGTCCATAACAAAGTTGCTCGCGTGCACCTCCACATTTTCCTTCCTCTTTTGTGGGGCCAAGAGAAAAAAGAAGGGTTAAAGATTGTGCTTACTTCTGCTGGCATATCCCAACTACACCCAAACAAAGATAGAAGCCAAACCCAGAGCTCTACAGTTACACTACAAGATAAAAATAGATGATTACAATCCTCACCATGAGATCTGCAAAGAATGCACCAGTTTGGTGAAATACAAAGGATGGATCTTCTCTTTTGTAGGTTATCCATCGTGTTTACTTTACCATGCAACACTTCCCAACACAAGCCAAAACCTTGGGGGGGACTGGCCTACACCAGACTTCTTTGGAAGGGAAACTTTGTTGAGAGGATGTTTGGCAGAGGAAATTGAAAAAGAAGCCATAAGAAAAAGACCCATTGGGGTGAAGGGCCCAAATCCTTTTATCAGTTTTCGAGGGGTCCAGCCAATCTTATCAAGGAGACAAAGAAGAGTAGACAAACACTCAATTTCCGCATCCCTCAACCCTCTACGGAAACCAAAATCCCAAGACAACGCTGACAAATTTAAGATCGACGAAAGGAATTTTGAGATCACCTCTTTTTTATACAAAGAAATAGAGTACAATGATGGAAAAAGGTCTTTTAGAGGGAGATCTCCAGTCCAAATGTCCTCCCAAAACTGAATAGAATTACCAGAACAAGCATTACCTGACACAATTGAGGAATTGCGGAAGAATTTTGTGAATTGCTTTCCTTGGTGTAGCTAGGTTAGCCCTCCTTGATGCACCAGCATCTCAACCACTCTCTAAACATCCATGAATACTCTTCACCACTTCGTGCCAGATTCTATCTCGCTCCAAAGGCCACCTCTACAGCTACTTCCCTAACAAAGTTGAATTCTTTTTAAGCACATTCCCGAGCCCTAATCCTTCTTCCTCTTTGCTTCTACCCTCAACCCCCCAACTAATTAAGTGATCTGTATTACCTTCTCATGGTTCCCAAAGAAAATCTCTCATCAATTTTTCCAATTTCTTTGCTTCCCTAGACGGTATCCTAAAGACAAAGAGGTAATAGGTAGGTAAATTCATGAAGGTAGCTTTTATCAAAGTGATCCTCCCACCCAAAGAGATATAATTTTTCTTCCACACAGCTAATCTCTTTTCGATCTGCTCCAAGACTGGGGTCCAAAACCTACTCTCCCTAGGGTTTGCCCCTAATGGAAGCCCTAAGTAGGACAAAGGCCAGGGAGAAATGGAACACTCAAGACAATTTGCAACCGCCTCAACCTCCTCAAAGTTTAGATTTACTCCGGCTATGCAGCTTTTTCCTAGATTGATTTTCAAATTGGAAACTCCTTCAAAAGCTCTAATCAATTCTTTCAGGTTTTCCACCTTCTCACCGAAGCCTCCATCATAGAAGATCATCAAGTCATCAACAAACTGAAGGTGAGTTACTAGAATTCGGTTTGTGCCTACTGTCCATCCCCTTATCACATCATCCCTATCAGCCCTAGTGATAATTCGACTGAACACATCAGCTACCAAGGTAAAGAGAAAAGGGGAAAGTGAATCCCCCCACTACTAGCTGGAAAAAAATCCCTCACCACCCCATTTACTAGGATGGAATAGTGATATTAGTTGAGAATTCTGCTCTTTGGTTGGGCTTAGGCCACCCAACCTGGACAAGGTTGTACCCCAAGGGCATTTAGCAGATCCTTGTAAGGGGCCTGTTTGGCATGTCTTTTTGGGAAGATCTTCTGGTAGCTCTGACATGCAAAAGACGCATTGAGCTTTTGCATGAAGATCTGAGTAGCCCAAAGCACGTTTGGCAGACGCACGTCTTTCTGTGCGAGATTAAAACGCAAAAGACGCGGAAAGCTTCATTTGAAGCTTCCCGAAATCAGCCCAAAATGGGCTTCTCGCATCTTTTCGGCGCTTCGTCTTTTGGCGGCTAGATCTTCCGTGAGCCAAACGCGATTAGACCGAAAATCGGTCTTCCCGGCTTGTAAACAGCTGAAAGACCACGTGGAAGGGCCCCCGGTCTCTGCAAACTTTTCTCTTGGTGACTAACTAATGCTAAATTTTCTATTTTTAACATCAGAAACTATGATCATCGATTTTTATATGATCACTAGAAAACCATAAGCATCCCTGCTGTATCTTTTATTTATAACTTTGTGAAATTTGTTTAGATAATCTTGTCTGGAGAAGTATTTTGAACATAAAAATGGCTCCAGTTTGTCCAGTACATGGATAGAAGTAATTTAACAAAGTTGTGTTCTGTATCAGTTATGGTTATATAATTGGTAAAGTGCATTTATGTGTAATTGGTACTGTTAGACTAGTTATGGGTATTCTGTAACTACAAAATGTGCTCCAGTTTGTCCAGTACATGGATAGAAGTAATTTAACAAAGTTGTGTTCTGTATCAGTTATGGTTATATAATTGGTAAAGTGCATTTATCTGTAATTGGTACTGTTAGATTAATTACGGGTATTCTGTAACTACAAAATGTGCTGGGACAATCCTATCAAATAAGTAGGAAAATTTAAGGGAACAGTGGAAAACCAACATTAAATATAGTAGCTGAGGGAGAAAATATTTTGATCTGGCTTACAGGAAAATTAATTTTTCTTCTTGTGGTTGTCATTTTCTGTACTTCTGCATAAGCCGATGCTTCTTTAGTGCGAAAACTTAATTTAAAAAATTCCACCCTCCACTTTCTGGAATCTAGTCAATTTATAAACCAAGTTCTTATATATTATATTTCTTAGTGTTCTAAAATTATTGTCAAATTGGAAATATTTTGAAAATTCAATAGAAGTATTGCTTCTTTGAACTTGGTACCCTGGTAAAGAAGAGCAATATACTCATAGAAAATGATGTGACTGGAAACAACATTGATACATCTAAAAGAGTTGTATTTGTTCCTTGGTGTTAGTTCTGTTTGGATGCTATTGATAATTAAACTGAATTACATTTGAATTGTTCTGTTCCACTTTTTGTAGGTTCACTGGTTCAACATGGTCATCCATTATACATGGTTGGGGGAACCTCATATGCATGTACTGGTGAGTTGTCTCCTCTTTTCAAGTTCTCGAATTTGAATGGACTATACTGTTATCTGCAATCTAAGGCTGTTTTTTGTTTCAGTTTCAATAGTATCAGCAGGGAATTCTTCTTGGGAGCAACACTTGGGCTGTATTTTTGGATAGGTAGTTTTTCTATCCTTACATTTCAGTATTGTTTCTATTGAAAATGTGGTTATTTTGATCATGATTGTAGAAAATAGATAGAATCTTGTCTTTAATTGCTCTCCCCACACATGTAAGTGGTTTACTGATGATCTGACATATGAGATCTCAGAATAATCAAGTGATCTAATTGATTGTCCTGCCTAATAGGTTTAGACAACTTTGAACTGTTGTGTGATAGACCAGATCGTTAAATCTAAAGAATTCGTTACCTTTTGGCCAAGTAGATCTACGTATGAGGCAACCATAAGGTGTTTCGTCCAAACCGCCTCTTGCAAATTGGCATGCTAATATGCACATAGGAGAAAAGTTTACCGTGACCTTCAGAGTTATTACAGAGATGTGGACTTTGAGATTTTTGTTTTTGTTTTCCCTGGGGGAGGGTTAAGAGAGTTTAAGAGGGTTAAGATGTGGACTTCGAACTTTCTGTAATTGATCCAAAAAAAAAAAGCATGTTTGTTGCCTAAGCATGGAAAACAAAAATAATTGGATTGCTTTCTTATTTAACAGGAGCAACTTTATGGAGAGATGCCAAAGCCTATGGCTACAGCTCACCACTGAGATCTTTGACGGAGTTGGTCTTTGGAAGTTAAAGTTCTCCTTTTCGTACTGCCATGCCAATGCTATCTGCATTAGTTCATCAGAGCAGAGCAGAGGTTAATTTATTCATTTCAAATGTGATTTCGGTTTTCTAATTCAACATCTCCCAGTGAAACCAGTGCACGTCCTAAGGTTAATCAGCACTTGACCTCAGGCAGTAACTGCAGCATTACTGCTGCCAGGTTCTCGTCTTCATATCAGCTGCAGTTCCCAAAGCATCTTAACAACACTGGTTTCTTTTTAATTTCCGTGTAAGTTTGAAACAAAAAGCAGTCTTAGAAAATGTTAATGAAGCAATAAATTTGTTACCATGCATCCCTGGTTGATTTCTATTACAATTTACAAGATGTTGCTTTCACTAGGGTCTGTTTGGTTTACAGTCGCAATCAGATTTGGAATTGGAATGGTCTATTTTCATAATCTGTTTAGTTCTAATAGAAATCAGAATGAGAATTGAAATCAACTGGAATGTGATTTCATTCTCAAAGGAGGGAGAGGGAATGGCTATTCCCTCAAACGGGAGAAAATTATTCCACCATGTAGGGGTGTCAATTGGACTGGATTTGGTCCAATCCGATCCAGTCCAATGGAAATGAACCATGTCCAATCCAATCCAATGAATATTTTGGACCGGTCCAATTCAATGTCTGTACTGTCCAATTTGTTAAAATTTGTTTTAATTTAGATAGGTTCTAACCCAAACCTGGTCCATTGACACTTATATTCTTCTCTTTTATCAATGCATCAGATATTGGTTCAATCCAACCCAATCCAATATAAATTCATTATGGATGGACCAGGTCCAATCCAATCCAATAAATATTTTTGACCATTAAGTCTGGACTGATCAATTCAATATGTCTTGTTGGTTCATCCAATCTGTTCAAAATGATTTTGGTTTGGACACGGTCTAATCCAAAATTGGTCCATTAACACTCCTACCATCAAGAATGGGAATGGAATTCCGATTTTCACTTAACCAAACAGTTGAAATTTGAATGGGTTATTCTGATTTCGATTCCAAGCCCCTATTCTCATGAACGAAACGGGCAAGCTTTTAATTACATTAATGTTAGGGCCATTTCATTGCTACCCGGCCAAAAGTCTGGATCAAGTTGGGCTGTGCTGGTCATTCAAACAGGCTTCGGACTGCCCATTTGCTACCGGCGGTAACAGGATAAGCCGGTATAGTTATGGCAAAATTGGGTTGTCCCCTTCTAGGTCTTTTTATTTTTCTGTTTTTCGGTTCGAAGTGTCCTTATCGTTGATGGGTCTACTTAAGATTTATCTGGTGGAAACATCTGGACAGGACCATCAGTTTAAAAAGTAGAATTTTAG
The DNA here is from genome assembly GCF_000365185.1 of Nelumbo nucifera. The sequence goes on along the minus strand of NW_010729118.1, from coordinate 153,902 downwards.
ACGGTAAATCTTACCATGGGACAGATACATTGCTCACATTGCCCATGAATTCTAGATATTTGTCTTCTACCTAAGAACAACCCTTCTAGTTATGTACTCTATAGAGGCTTCATCAACCCTGAGTGGACTGCCCATATCGTAGGGAGTCCTCTGAAGAAACATTTTTCAATTTATGTTTCTAATTAATTCATCAAGGTGGTGCAATGTTTCTATCCAAAGGCTGAATTTTTAGGTTATAAATCTGAACTTAGCATCATCAACAAAATTTCCCTTTTTTCATCGCTAGATGAAAATACAGTTAAACTGCTAAAAAGAGTTTTTTATTCTCTTTTTTTTTCTTTATTTTTTGGGGTTAAATCAATGCCTGTAATTTCGGTGAGTTTACACGGGAATCATGCTCGGTCAACCCACTAGGTGGCTAACCGTGTCGATAGTGTTGGATGCGGTTCATCCAATTCCGAGTCTCATGCTTAAACAAGTCGGATCATTCACCGATTTCTCCTAATCCTACCATTCCCCTTACTCTTAGTCTTTTTTTTTTTTTTTTTTTTTTGAGTTGGAAAGGCCTGAAGCTAGGGGTGATCATGGGCCGGGCCAGGCTTTGCCTTCATAACAACGGGCTTAGGCTAGGCCCGTGCTGCATTATGGGCTTAAAAATATAAGCCCGGGCCTGGTCTTACATGGGCCTGGGCCAGGCCAGGCCAAGATTCCGAGCGTAATTATTGTATTTCAGTTCCAAGTTCCAAAATTAAATAATTATACTTTTTTTTTCACTTATTATCGTCAAGACTATAGTAACCTATAAAAAACTTTAAACTTAATATCAAGATAAAAGCTTCTAATATGAAAGAAATTAAATAATTATACGTTGTAATTTATAAGTTTCAATTGGTCATTAGTGCCACGTGCCTACTTCATCACCTCGGCCACGTCAACATTACATCACCTCCGCGGCCTTTCCTATCACCTCGACCACATCAGCACCACGTGTGGATAAGCACAACTAAGACAGGAGAACGTCATACGGATGAGGACAACTCTGTTGGGAAATAGGACTCACCCCAAAGACCTCGACGGACAACCTCATCCTGACAACCCCGGAAGCCTCATCCGATCAGGACACAGATCTATAGTTATAAAAAGGTACCTCCCATATTGTTACTCTGCTCGGACCAAATACCATTCTCCAACTGCTCGGCCCAACCACTCATTTCTTTTTCGATTGACTTGGGTGTTAGAGTATCTATCTACCTGGGGATAACTCCTCAGACCTTTGACCACTTTCTTGGTTGCAGATCTTGAAGTGCGGCTTTGTTCTTCCACCTCGGCTCTGCTCAGTTGGCAGGATTATCTGATTGCGACCTCGGTTCAAGAAATACCTAGGATCAAGTTGCATCAGATTGGCGCCGTTTGTGGGGGAATCACACAAAAAGCCATTCCTAATTTCTCTCACCATGCAATCAAGAAACAATCAATAAAGATGCCAAGAAACGCTTCAGAATACTCAATATGCCGATCCCCATCTCAGGGATCCCGTTCTCACCGCAGCCCTTATGAGAGTCATAACAAACCCAGCCTTAGGCCATGGTCGACCCTGCCCAATTTCAAGCAATGCAGGAGAAGGTCGACCGGATCTTGGCCATGATGCAAACGCTAGGCTCCGCGGCGCAACCAGCACAAACCTCCCCTCCTCTTGCTTCATTGCTTACCGCAGCTGATCCTTGCACTGAGGACCCCAAAAAGTGTCGTTCGAGCAAGGGGAAGGCACGGTCTAATCAAGAAAAGCAACGGACATCAAGATCGGGCTCCTCAGCCCAGTCCCGCGGACATGACAACCGTAGCAAATCGCACCAAACCACCCAAGTACTTGCTAAAGAAAGATTCGACAAATGGACACCACACCATCCGATCTCCATCATCGAGTCTATCTTGGTCATGGATCGCCAAGCACCGCCCAAGAAAGAAAGATTAGCGCACGCAACAGTCTTAGACAACAAAGATATAAAGATCAAAGAACTCTGACAACTTTTGACCGAGTTGGAGCGTAGCCAAGCTCAAAGAAGTGCAGCCCCTCCTGTGATCCAACCAGTGGAGCTGAACAGCTAGCCTGCCAAGGAGCCGCCCTTCACCCAAGAGATTGTAGACAAGCTCCCCCTAGTCATCTAGCGAGCACCACAGTTTGAGAAGTATGATAGAAAGAGAGACCCCAACAACCATCTTGAAGCCTTCAAAGCTCAGATGATGTTGCACAGCATGTCCGAAGGCTTAATGTGTAAAACCTTCATGGAAACTCTCAAGGGTGTGGCTTTGACATGGTACTCCTCCCTTCTTCGTGCTCTGTCTCTTCCTGATAACAGTTGGAGAACTAGTTTCTGGCCCAGTTCACAGCCAGTAAAAAACACTGGAAGATGGAAGGCTTCGGCAAGCCTCATACAAGTGCAGCAAAAGAAGGGAGAGTCCCTTAGGGAGTATCTCACCAAGTTCAACACCAAATCTCTATAGGTTCGGTCCTTGAACCAATCAATGGTAGTCACCGCCATCTAGCATGGCCTCCTCCCCTCTCCCTTCAACTTCTCAATCTCCAAGAATCCTCCTCAAACCATAGCCGCACTGATGAGCCATGCAGAAAAGTACATCAACGCGGAAGAAGCACAAGCACAACAGAGAAACGAAGAGGATCGACCTGATAGAAAGAGACGAGATTCCAAAGAACGCAGGATAGAGAAGGCGGACCGAGATGACAAGAGACAAGATCGCTAGTCAGACCGAAGACCCCGCCACCAACTTACAGAAATTTCACGCCGCTGATAGACCGCAGTCTAAAATTCTAATGCAGATTTGTGACCGTAATTGCGTCCGATGGCCTAAGAAGATGAAGTTCGAGAGCAATAAGAGGAACTACGACAAATACTATGTGTTCCACCGAGACCACGGCCATGACACTGACGAATGTTATGATCTGCGCCACCACATTGAGGACCTGGCCAGGTGCGGATACCTCGGTGGGTTTATCGACAACAACGATGAGAAAGCAAAGGAACCGCGACTAGCAACCAGACCTCCACCCAGGCTCCCCTAGTCGGGGTCATCGCTGTGATCTCAGGCGAGATGATCGCTGGAGGAGAGAGCAGCTTGGGCCGAGGAAAGCGCCTAGCCATAGAAACCCTGATGACGGAAGGCCCATACCGAGGAGTTGGAATATTGGGAACCTAAGAATGTACTACTAATGATTCCACATCAATAAAGACAACTTTCTTTTGCACTCAGTTGTTCAACACCCTACATGACACAGATCGCATGACGCACGCCGCGCATCACACATCATCTAGCCGAACTCTCAACAACTGGAACACCCGCACAATGACTCGGCCAACCTATAACAGCCAGAGGCTACAACGCATAGCGACACGCTAGCCCAACAGTGTATAGCCGACCAATTTAGCTGACTCGGTCATTGATGACAGAGCCCAAAGCAGGGAAGAACACTCCCACCTCCAAAGGTCAAAGGGTGGTCACCTAACTCTGCACACCCTACTGATGAAGCATCAGATCAGAGCTAGCTGAGGAACGGGTAGCCCATGAAGAGCCGAAAGCTCCCGAGACCTACAACTGAGCATCCCCCAAGAGATGAGAGCTTGGAAAACACCTTGGCCAAGAAAGTCGAAGACCAAAGATCTCGGTTGTAATAAGACCAAGGCCTACAACTTGGTTCAACAAAATAAAAAAAAGGAAGCGAAAGTGCACAAGCTCGGAACCAACAAATATCTTTTTCATTAATCAAAAAAGTTTGTACAAGGTTTTAGGCTCGGCATACTAAGTCATTTACATCATCAACAACAAAAAAATGGAGAGAGACAACTTCGACAAAATAGAACAAAGAAAGAGAAGAAGGCAGTAGTCGTGGTTGGTGGATGTGTCAGTCCTCGGTGGGGTGCTCCTCAGCCTCCTCAGTCTCGGACACCTCGATGGTAGCAGTGTCACCCTCGTAAGGAGTATCAGGGTCATAAGGGCCCAAGCCCCACACGACCTCGGCAATATCGGGGAACCGCCATATAACCTTGTCCCGGTAGAGGTTGAACCCCGTCTTGAAGGAGCGTGTTGCGAAGTTGTTCATCTCGTTCTGATACTCCTGGGAGGCCTTGAACTAAGCAACTGCCTCATCCCTTGCCCGATCCGCCCTCTCATCAGCCTCCTTCTTCAGCTTCTCCCACACCTCCTTTAGCTTGGCAACCTCAGCTTCTAATGTGGCTGTCTATGCACCTGTCACCTCAAGCTCAACCAATTAAGCCTTTAGTCGTGTGACCTTGGTGTGGCTTGACTCGTAGAGGCACCACACTAGCCGAAAATGGTCAACCACCGCAATCGTCGAGCAAGAGTTCTGCAAAAAGGAAACTAAGTATCAACACAACAGCTTTAACCAACCAAAACAAAACAACTAGGGCAAGCAAGAACTTACTGATGTGGCTTGAAGGATGAGTGTGCTCTCTAGGGCACTGCTTGTGGACTCCACTGCCTCCCACCTAATGGTTGGCGTCAAAATGTCGTAGAGAAGTTGCTCGGCCACGCTTTCCATTCCCAACCCATCCTTAGTTCGGACGTTCCACTGTGGCACGTAGATTGGAGGACTGTTGCCCTTCGGTATGTCCCATCGCGGAGAAGTAGGGAGAATAGCCTGAGTGCCCTCCTCCGAGTTGACCACCATGACCTCTTCCTCGGCCTACTTTCATGCTCTCTTTTGCTGCCAGGGAGTCCGCTTGGCAGACCTCGGCTGCACTACCTCAAGTCGGGGCTAGGCCCCTTGGGCACTTCGGCTACGCCTGTCTTGCCCAGCCCTCACCCGTCGAAAAATCTTTTCACAGCTTGCCATCTCAGCACCTACATGCGACAAACAATGGATCAATACCAGTCATACATCTCAAAAAAGAAAAAGAGACCAATAGGACTGAAGCGAAAAAACAGACCGACCCCCTCACTCATCAGCCCGGTGAGGATCAGCATCGAGAAGGATGTGTAATGTGTTACATCGACCTCCCTGATCATTCCTATTGTTGCCCTCTCTTCCTCGGTAAGTTGGGCCAGCTCAGGCTGCTTCACCTTCGTCCTCAACTTCTGGAGCTCAGTCGACAAAGGCAAGCCTTTAGGACAGCGCATAAAGAAGGACTTCTCCTTCCAATGATTCACCGAGGATTGGGTCCCAACCAACATTTTGATATGCAGTTGGGCTGAGAAGTAATAGTATCCCTACTGGTGGTGCTTCAGTTGAAGGAAATAAGAGACCACCCTCAAAGTAATCTCAATGTCGTGGGTAAAGCATTAGAACAGGAGACCAATCAAGAACTTAAAGGAGTTCGGCATCATTTGAACGGGCAACACTCGGTACCACCTGAACACTTTGACAAGCCCCTTGTGCAGAGGGAACCTTAGCCTAGATTCCAGGCTCTTCTCATACACACATAGCTCACCCGGTCGAGCATCTGTGGGCCTCTCACTAGTTCTTAGGCACCTAACTTCCTACCCTTCAGTAATGTAGTATAAAGAGCAGATCCGAGCCACATCCCCGGGTGACAAACAACATGGCGTAGTCCCGAATCGGTGACTAGCCTGCAAAGGAAGGTCAACCTCCATGGTCGACGGCCCCACCTCAGCCTCCCCGACCTCGGCATCCCTCTCAGAACCGACCCCCTCAAAGTCCTCGGCCATGGCCCCCTAGTCATCAGCCTTAGGAACACCGAGCGTGGTAGCCTTGGTGAAAGACCTTGGTTTGGACTCAACATCAGAAAACTAAGCAGAAGAAGAGAAAGAGGAGCGAGAAGACGAGGAAGACATATACCAAGTTTTGAAAGGTTAGGACCGCGGAACTAAAGCAAACACCGAGCACTGAAGACTACTTCTTGTCGAGCTTTGCAAGTGCTTTTCTTCTTAAATGACAAAGGGGAAAAGCTCTTCACCCCCTTTTATAGGATCCCAACGGTCCAGATTAAGGCAGGATCAACGACATAGATCAAACGCCACGCTTTGACAGCTCGGAGACGAAACGCCACCACTAACCTCCACACACGTGTAACCTTGGGAAGGTGAAACGTCGCTTCCATCCACATGGCGCGAGTGTCGGACCAACTAGTTTGCTCAAAAACAGGTTCAACCCCAAGGTGACCCAACTCGAGGGGCACACTCAACCAACTTCAAACATGAGTTCCTCAGCCGAGAATTGAAGAGCTCAGCCACGCCGCACCACGGCTGACACTACACTCCTCGACTTCGGAACTAGGGGAGTGGTGTTTAGGTTATGGCTGAGCTGGCCCCGAGTGCCATGTGCCACCTCCATGGCTGCTTCATCACCTCGGCCACATCAACATCATGTCACCTCCATGGCCTTTCCTATCACCTCAGCCACGTCGGTACCACGTCATGTGGATAAATACGACCAAGACAGGAGAACGTTATACAGATGAGGACAACTCCACTGGGGATTAGGACTCATTCTGAAGACCTCAGCAAATAACCTCATCCTGACAACCTCGGAAGCCTCATCCAACCAAGACATGGATCTATAGTTATAAAAAGGTACCTCCTACTCAAGGTAAATGATCCAACTCCTAAACTCCCATACTGTTACTCTGCTCGGACTAGTACCATTCTCCAACTGTTGGGCCCAACCACTCACCTCTTTTTCGACTGACTTGAGCGTTGGAGTGTCTACCTAGGGATAACTCCTCGGGCCTCTAACCACTTTCTTGGTTGTAGATCTTGAAGTGCGACTTCGTCCTTCCACTTCGACTCCACCCAGTTGGCAAGATTATCTGACTACAACCTCGGTTCAAGAAATACCTTGGATCAAGTTGCATCAATTAGTATGCTAAAAATGATAATTTTAACAAACTAATTCTTCTATCAACAAAAAATCAACCTAGAACCTATAATATCTATCAAAAGATAACCATCCATTGTCATGTAATATCCACAAAACAACTTTAAACATCTCTATGAGCTCCATCTTCCATTCAACTCCAACAAATAAAAAGTGAAATAAAAAAGATATTAGTAAACTAAGAAAAAATAGTTCACATTAATATAAATAAATAAGTAATAAAATATTGAAAATGGTTTCAATTTTACCCAAAACTTGCAAGTTGCAACCACTCTAAACTTCAGATTTTTTTCATCAACAGAGTCTTCATCACTAGAAGATTCGTCCTTTGGTGAGAGAGATTGGATGCGGGAGCTGAGAAGATTAGGGTTTAGTAGTTTCTATATTTCATTAAATACTATATTAGAATTTGGTAAGATCTAAGACCACATGATTAAAATCTTTAATCTCCTACAAATCTCTATTTAATATATAAAACATCAATTATCAAATATTTTTAAATAACATATATACATAAATATATATAACATATTATTTATAAATATCCGGGTTGGGCCTAAAAAATTAGGCCCAAGCCCGACCCTAAATTTTGCGGGCCTGATGCGGGCCCGAGCCAGGCCTTAACAAAAAACCTAGGCCCAAGCCTGGATTTTTCGGGCTGGACTAAAATGATCACCCCTACCTGAAGCCAACTTTCATTCACCTATAAAATCCATGGTTTTCAAAATTGGACCAAACCTGACGGTCATACTGGAAAAACTGGGAACCGGTCAGGTCCGTTTTACCCCAGAACTGTTATTTTGCCAAAAACCGTTGATTTGGTCCATAAATCACTGACTCGAGCGGTCAAACTGTCCAACAGTTTAGCTACTTTTATTTTTTTATTTTTTTATTTTTTTATTTTTTTGTTAGAATGGACCGTCCATTCAATTCAAATGGTCAGACCGTTAAACCCGGAAACCGGACCCTAATCGGTTCGTTGTCCAGTTCGGTTTTCAAAACCTTGTGTGACCGAAACACCCAATATGCCCCATTGGATGTATAGATACTTTTCTATCTTTTTGTGTTCATACCCGTACAGGAAAACCGCAATATCTAAGAAAGAACGTACGGTATGAACACAAAAATGTTTGCCTTTTCTATCTTTGACGCTTGTTTCCCAAACTGGTTAATTCTGTTCAACTTCAACCTTAAGCTTCTGGAATCTGTAGAATGAAAATGTATACATATGATGAGGTTGGTCTAATCCAACTGGGAATTTGACTGAATTCATCACATTTATGATTTATGACCATCTCCTCTGATCTAGACCATAAGATTAGTATTTGCAATTAAAGACCCGAGAAATCATCCATTTGATGCGACAAATTAACCGAGAGCAAATGCAGTAGCGATACGACTGGTTGATCATCTCCAGGTCCAAACCTCTAGTCAGAGCTGGTGATGTCGTGTTCTTCAAGTTCCCCAAAACTTGAATGACCAGTGGTCATTCATGCTTTTCTGCGTTGGTTAATCGTTATTAGATGAACTTTGGTTGTATTCCTTGCATTAACATCAACATTAGTACTTTTTAATATCTGACTTGAGTTCCTATTCAGATTCTGATCCTAAAGAGTGATCTGTTCTTCTTTGTTTGATGATTCTAAGGAGTTTTGACAATCCAATGCAGAGCCTTCTATATCTTCCTGATGCTAATGGGTTCAGAAGCATGAAAATTTCATACTGCAAATATTATAGACCACAATTAATGTGATGTCCATTAATTTTAGTTAGAAACAAATCACATCCCGGTCAAGGTCTTCAGCCCCAATCCCCAAGATTACTCCAACTCGTTTACGTATGTATATGGAAGAAGTATATCAGTTAAACTGTTTAGCTTAGAAGAAATTAAGACTTCATTCCATCTTCTGCAACATGATTCCTTCCCCTATCTTTTATGTGCTCATCTTTGCCATGGTCTTCTTCATTTATCTACCAAACCCATCTCACATTGAGGCCAGGGATGGCAGTTTCACAGTCGAACTGATCCACCGTGATTCCCCATTTTCTCCATTCCACAATTCTGCAGAGACCCAACACATACGATTAAGAAAAGCTGTTCATCGTTCGATGTCTCGAGTTGAATACTTTCGTTCGAGGAGCCTATCTTCAGCAGCTTCCTCTTCTTCGAAGACCTTTGTATCTATGGTGACTCCAAAAAGTGGTGAATTTCTCATAAAACTATCCATTGGCACACCACCATTTGAGCTCTTTGCCATTGTTGACACAGGAAGTGATCTTACATGGATCAAGTGCAAGCCTAATAATCAGGATTATGATCAAAGCACATCCCTCTTTGATCCCAAAGCATCTTCCAGTTATGGCGACCTCTCATGCTTCTCAACACCCTGCAAAGAACTAGTAAAAACCTCTTGCAGTATTAATGGAGAGACCTGCCAGTACTCTTATTCCTACAGGGACAGGTCCTCAACAATGGGAACACTGGCCTCAGAGAAGCTGAACCTGAATTCTGTTTTGATGGAAAACATAGTCTTTGGCTGTGCACATCCCTACAGTGGAGACTTAAGCAACATTGCAGATGGGCTTATTGGCCCCTTCAATTGGTGGAAGACTGTCATACTGCCTTGTGCCCTTGCAGGAGAGCAACATGAGTAGCACCATCAGTTTTGGCACTAACAAGGCAATGGTCCATAGCAGCAACAGTGTCTCAACACCCTTGGTTTCCAAAGAACCAACTACATTTTACTATCTTAATCTGGAAGGCCTAAGCGTGAACAGCAACAAGTTTGTTCAAATTCAGACTCATGGAAACATTGTTATTGATTCAGGCACAACATACACAATTTTAAGCTCTCATCTTTACAACCAATTGGAATCGACACTGTCGAATGTCACCGTCGACCTTACCCGGGCGGAAGACCTGACCAGAACCTTTAGGCTGTGCTATGAGGACAAGCCATTTGCTAGACTTCCCAACATAACATTTCACTTCACTGGTGCAGATTTGATCTTGGGGCCGCACAATACTTTCATTGAGTTCAATGGTTTGGCCTGCCTGGCAATACTGCCAAGCAAGGATGACTTTTCCATCTTTGGAAATGTTGCTCAGCGAAATTTTTTAGTTACTTATGATCTTGAAGAGAGAAAGGTATCGTTTGCTTCAACAAGGTGTTCCAGCACTAGTTATTATTCTGATGGAGTACTGCATTTGCATCCCTCAACTCTTCTCCTCTTGTTGTCTCTTTCCATGTACAAGCTACTAATAACTAGCTAATTGAGTTTTATTTAGAAAAATAAATTCCAGGAGAGGAAATTAATGTAGGTTAATTTGATGTAAAGAGGTTTTCCACGTGGGTTCAAATGTTTTTTTTTTTGCCGGAGGAAAATACAGTTAAACTGCTAAAAAGAGAAATTTTCTTCCGGGATTATTAGAAAATAAAAACCTGTTAAGGGACCTCTGACCCCAAAGCCTATTTGACCAAGTGGTCTAGTGTTTGATCCTCATCACTCCTAATATTATAATTAATTAAATTTCAGCATTAAGTATGAATGGGCCCGAACTTGCTCCCACACTTCAAGCCTCATGAGCTTTCACGCGAGGGGTAGATCAGAGAATAAAAACCTATTCAGGACCTCACCAAACAACTTTTAGGTTGAAAGGTTCTTGAGGGGGATAAAGCACTAATAGCATGCTTGAAAATTTTGCGGATTTCACTCTCTTGGGAATCATACTGGGTCAACCCACCAGGTGGCTAACTGTGTCAAAGTGTTGGATGCGATTTGGCCACTTATCCGGGGTATTCATAAAAAGGTGAAAAACCAAATTGAACTGAGAATGCTGAACCAAAAATAATCTGGTTAACCAAATCAATTTATCGGTATATATATTTACATATTATGTATATATTTATCATATATTATCTATATATGTGCATTATATATAAACATACTATATTATAAACCAAAAAATTGAATAAGTCAAAATCCAAAACTGATCAACCAGTTAATCAGTTGATTTGATTCGGTTTCGGTTCAGGGATTTTCAGAAACCGACAGTACTGATTCAGCATAAAAAATGCACATGGCTTAACCCAACCGTGAACACCCCTATCACTTGTATCTCTCATAATTAAAAATACCTTGTAGATTCTATTGTAATATTGACGACTAGGATAACTCGATTAGATCGAAATATTTAACCCAAAAACAAAAGCAGTGATTTTTATCAATGAACTATTCTTTATTAGGTGAGAACGAAGTTTATTGACCGTGGAAATTGGAATATGAAAATATATACATCTGATGTGGTTGGTCAAGCCCACTAGCCCTGAAAAGAATTTGATTGGGTTCATCATATTTATTTATTACCATCTTCTCTAGTCTAGATTATTAATTAGATTATTCTTTGCAAGTTGACAAGACTATGTCTCATCCATGTGATGGCTAACCAAGAGCAAGCGTTTAATACATATATCCACTTGATACTCAAACAAGAAAGACCAAACGCAACACTGAAACGACACCGGATGATCTCCAGGACTACACCGTTAGCTACTTTAGTCAGAGCTGGTGATATTATGTTCCTCAAGGCCTCAAAACTTTGATAGCTAATGGTCATGATACTTATTTTCCATAGATTTGAACTTTAGGTGATAGTCCTTGGATTAACATCAACTTTGGTAATTTTCTATAACATCTGATTTGAGTTCCTACTCAGATTCTGAATCTAAGAAGTCTGTTCCCTTTATTGGATGATTCTTACGAGGAGTTCTTTGCAACCCAATAGAGATCCTTCTGCATCTTCCTGGTAACAGTGGATGCAGAAACATGGAAATTTCGTACTGGAATTTTATTGGATGATTCTGATTTTCTTTACAATTAATCTAATAGAGAACCTTCTACTACATCTTCCTGGTATTAATAGGTGCAGAAGCATGGAAAATTCTTACTGGAAATATATCATCACATTAATTAGACCATATATTTGTAATGTAAATTAATTTTAGTTAGCAGACACGTCCCTTTCTGGTCAAAGTCTTCAACCCCTAGAGTCCAAGTCGTTCATATATGTGAAGGGAAGAAGTATATCAGTTGAACTGTATAGCTTGCAAAGAAATTATAACTTCTTGTTTCATCTTCTCCAACATGATTCCTTTCCCCGCCTTTTATGTGCTAGTCTCTGCCATGATCTTCTTCATTTATCTACCAAACCCATCTCGTATCGAGGCAAGGGATGGCGGTTTCACTGTCGAATTGATCCATCGTGATTCCCCATTTTCTCCATTCTACAATTCTGCAGAGACCCAATCCATCCGCTTAAGAAAAGCTGTTCATCGTTCAATATCTCGAGTTGGATACCTTCGTTCGAGGAGTCTATCTTCAGCAGCTTCCTCTTCTCCAAAGACCTTTGTATCTATGGTGACTCCAAGCAGTGGTGAATATCTCATAAAACTATCCATCGGCACGCCGCCGTTCGAGTTCTTTGCCATTGTTGACACAGGAAGTGATCTTACATGGACCAAGTGCAAGCCTGATAATCAGGATTATGATCAAAGTGCGTCCTTCTTTTATCCCCAAGCATCTTCCAGTTATCATGATCTCTCATGCTTGTCAAGACCCTGCCAAGATCTACACCCATCTTCCTGCATCTATGGACAGGCCTGTCAGTACTCTTATTCTTACAAGGACAACTCTTCTATAGCAGGAGCACTGGCCTCAGAGAAGCTAACCTTCAATTCTGTTGTAATGGAAAACATTGTCTTTGGCTGTGCATATGCTTACAATGGAGTCTTGACCAACATTGGAGCTGGGCTAATTGGCCTTGGGGGAGGACCAGTGTCTCTCATCACTCAGTTGGCCCCTTCAATTGGTGGAAAGCTGTCATACTGTCTTGTGCCCTTGCAGGACAGCAACATGGGTAGCACCATCAGCTTTGGTAACAAGGCAATGGTCCACAGCAGCAACAGTGTTTCAACACCTTTAGTTTCCAAAGAGCCAACTACATTTTACTTTCTTAATCTGGAAGGCTTAAGTGTGAATGATAAGAAGTTTGATGCAATTCAGACTTATGGAAACATCATTATTGACTCGGGCACAACATATACATATTTAAGCATTGATCTTTACAGCCAATTGGAACTGAAACTGGTGGATGTCATCAATCTTACGAGGGCTGAAGACCCAACTAGAACATTTAGATTGTGCTATGAGGGAAACCCATTTATTAGACTTCCTGACATAACATTTCACTTCACTGGTGCAGATTTGATCTTGGGGTCGCTTAATACTTTCATTGAGACCGATGGTTTGGTTTGCCTTGCGATACTGCCAAGCAACGATTGCCTTTCGATCTTTGGGAATATGGCTCAGCGGAATTTCGTAGTCACTTATGATCTTGAAGAGAGGAAGGTATTATTTGCTTCAACCAGGTGTTCCAGCACTAGTTATTCTGATGGAGTACTGCATTTGCATCCTTCAGTTCTTCTCCTCTTGTTGTCTCTCTCTATTTATAAGCTACTAATAACTAGCTATCTTCCATGGGATGTGTCAACTTCTAAGATTATAGATCATTAGGCTAAGTTTGGTTTGATAGAAAATAAGAGAGAGAGAGAGAGAGATTCGTTAACAATATTTCCTCAAATTTCCGGCTTCTCTCTTAATTATTTTCCATCAAACCAAACACACTTAGTATCCAAAAATTGGGATTTATTCAAAAAAAAAATCTAGGAAAGGAAATCAACTCGTTGGGACATTAATTTGGTAGATATAGAGGTTCACCATATGGGTTTTTTAGGGTATCCTCCTTCATTAAGTGTCATAATAAACAGAGCTAGCTGTGGAGATTTTCAGTTGATGTTACAGACTCCTAGTTCCCAACTGAATTTCAAATCATTCACAAACCCATTAGGAATCATGAACTCATGATGCATCTCAAGTTTGAGAAATATAATAAAGTTGCAAAGATGGCGACAGAGAGCACTCTCTGTTTTGTTTATACCAATACAAAACAGAGCTGAGAGAAATAAACACAGCAAGCAGTTTTGGCAATTGTGCTATCTGTAAGACTTTAAGAACGAGCAATTCCTCATGAAGCTATCTTCTCTGTAATTACAAATACAGGAACTGGATTTTTCAAGTAAAATAGCCCGAGATCATCACTTGGGTTCATTTATCACCTTTTCAATTGAAGAAACATCCATCCTTGATGATGCTTGCTTAACCCAATTCATCACCTTCTTGGCCTCTTGTTGAATCTCCTTCTCCTTCTCCTTGGCCTTCTTGTACCTCTTCTCCTGTTCTTGCGCTGAAAAAGTGCTCATGTCTGATAAGATCTCATCGTTCTTTCCCCACTCAATTTCGTGGAGGTCTAAAGGGACCCTGTCAGCCTTGCTTTTCTTTTTTGAAGCTTTCTTTGAAGAATAGCAGAAACAGCAGGTCTGTTGAGGCGGGGATGAAGCTTCCATTAATGAACTCCTTCTAATTGAATGGGAAAAGACAAAACAAACCCAATTATGAATTCGGATTATAAGTTTGAAATTTATGCCATTCAGTGATAGAAGAAGAATCCGCAGCTTCTTCACTCGAAATCTAATTATCTAATCCAGTCTCCTTTCAAGCCAATTGGAGCTCTTCAAACTGTCTCTTGGGAATTCCAGGATTGAACAGAGAAAATTGAACTGGGAGATTGAAGTTGGATCGGATGTTGGGGTTAGAACTAACATTCCAGCGGGAGCAATCTGGTTTCCAGAGTTCAGAGATCCAAAACAAGGGAAGGAACAAGGAAGTGAACAGAACAAATATCTCTGTTGACAAAGTCCATACAGCTTTTTTCTGAGACATGAAAGATGGGGCTGGAATTCGGTTTAGCCTCAAAATTCAACAAAGTTTAGCCGTTGGGACCCATTTGAAAATTGTTGGGTACTCGGAAGGACAAAGGTTTTAACAGAACATAGATAGAAAGAGTCCAATCAGACGGTGTTTGTGGGGGTTGTACAAAATTTTCCGTAGGCTATGTGTTCATGAAATCAGCCAATAGCTGATGAAGGAGTAGTTACTGGCTTCAGCAATTTCAAATAAACAAATGGGTTCATGAGTAGGCGGATGGTGACATGTTAACTCCTGCCAATTAGGTGATCGATGCATTTACATAAAAGCTATTTACGTGTTATTTATTTATTTATATTTTGTTATTTTAGGTCATGAATTACGTAATAAAAGTCAATGGAATAGATGGGTGGGTGTGCGTAAGCTACACTCAAAGTATATATATTAAGTATAATAAAAAATATAAAATTTCAGTATATATAATATAAATTTATAATGTATGTTAATGAGTACAACTTATTACTTTTCTAATTAATTTACATATTTTCTTTTTAATCGATACGCATTCTTATTAATATGAATCTTATGTTTTTGAAATTTTGTTTTTTGCTTTACTTCGTTCTTGTGACTTATAAGCAATCCATTTATTCCATTTCCACATTTTTTATTTATTTTTTATATAGTTTTGGATAGAATATATATATATATATTTACTTTTTATTACACTATATTATTTTTTATTATGGAACTTTTAAAATTTTATTTTGTTTTAGTTTTACATTTATAAATTTTTTATCTAAATTAAATATATATTTTTTTTTAATTTTTACTTAATTTACATTTATTTTAGCATATTTTTCTACAGAAACTAATATATAAATTTGTATAGATGTCCTGTGTTTTATTGTCAGTCTTGTGTGACGAATTCACATATACACCCTACAGCATATTCCAATCATGTATTGGGAACATCTCCCACTAACAACTTTGGGAGATGTCCCTAGTGCATGCTGAGATGTGCATGTTGGGCATTTGTGGGGTGCAGATGTGATCTCATTGTGCAGCTGGGTTCATATATGGTGTTGGGAGTGTGGGGGCTGAGGGAATGAACCAGTGTTGGTGGCTATGCAAGGTGGTTGAGGCCAATCTAGATCTCCTGTCAACAAAAAATATGCTCCAACACTCTACCAACATAATTTGACACTGCACATTCCATACATGGCAGGTCCCATTTCTATGCTGGGTCCCAGTCTCATGCTGAGATGTGCCGTGTCGGATCAAGTTAGATAGGGTATTGGAATGTATTTTGTTGCAGGAGATCCAACTCAATTATGCGTATATCTAAGGATATTAGGCCTTACCTGTTTATATTTCTCAAGGAAAGGAAAATGATTAAAATAGTGTTTTGGGTGAAAACAAATGGAATCATGGGCTTTATGGCCCATCCACTTTCGACTGATCTTGGGCATACAATACATCTGCTCCTTCGTTTGTTTTCGATTCTGTTCTTTTCGTTTAACTTTCCATTCTCTGTATTTGAGCATTACAATCTAAAGCAGCTCATCACATAAGAGATCAAAATTCTAAATTTAACAACAATTGGTTACTACTGATTCTTTGTACAAGCAGTTGGCTCGAAGGAAACCTTCTTAAGTTTGAGTTCATAACCAACCAAAAAGTTCACTTGACACAAATTACCCAAGATGGCTAAATCAGAAGGGAACGTGGCAAAGCACAAAACATCATCTTCAACCATAACAGAGGTGTTCAATGTCTTCAACTTCAACCTTAGGTCTGCACCTTTGAAGTGCATAGTGATGGTGAGGGCATCCAAATGATCAATTGTAATCCTAAGAACATAAACGAAAATCCCCTTTGGGTCAGCAATAGGTTCTAGATCAATTTCATCTTTCAATGCTGATTCCAAAACTTCATATATATACAACTCTCATGTGGGAGAACCATAAAACTTATTCCTAAATCAACGATGGCACGTGTTTGTTAATATGTATTAACGTTGTGAGAACCGTGCATTTTTTGGGAATGCATTCTTTGAGAGTATCAATTTATCACTCCAAAGAATATGTTACTTGGATGCTGTTATCACGCGAGAATAATTTTTTTTTGTTGTACCAAATGCATTCCTGCTCTGCAAGAACACCAGGAGTGATAGAAACGTTTTTATGGAACATTGCCAAATAGGGCCTTACCTTCTTCCACCACTCCGAATTTTGATGAATGCTTGTATACCAACTTCTTGTTCCATTCTCTTGCTAAACCATAAGAGTTGAAGCTACACCTTCACCTGAAAGTATGGAAGTAATTATCAAAATTAGGGCCCGTTTGGCGTGTCTTTCTGCACGGTCTTTCAGCTGTTTACAAGTTAGGAAGACCGGTTTTCGGTCTATTCTCGTTTGGCTCACAGAAGATCTAGCCACCAAAAGAAGGAGGGCTGAAAAGACACGAAAAGCCCATTTTGGGCTGATTTCGGAAAGCTTTAAATGAAGCTTTCCGCGTCTTTCGTGTTTTATTCTTACACGGAAAGATGCACAGAAAGACGTGCATCTGCCAAACATACTTTGAGTTGCTCAGATTTTCATGTAAAAGCTCAATGCATCTTTTACATGTCAAAACTACCAGAAGATCTTCCAAAAAGACATGCCGAACAGGCCCTTAATTTTGTTAATTGTGTTCTCTTTGGACATTGGCGCAAAGCAATAAGAGAATTTGCCATCAGCTTCTGATGAACCCAACTTAGAAATCAGTGACAAAAAAGAAAAGAAACCCGCCAAGGCCAACAATGCCTCAAAGAGAGGGGCCTTTTGCTTACAACAATGAATACAAGGCTTACACTATATATGTCCATATAAGGTAACTATCAATACCGGTATCAACAATGGCTAGGACCTCTACAGGACAGGTGGGGTACCTATTAAGAATTTCATGTGACAATCTCCATCCCCAGTAAGGGTGTAAACAGATTGAATATCGAATTCGATTAGAAAATTTGATATTTGAATTTGATTCAATATTCTATGGATATTGAAAATCAACGTTTGAATTTGATTTTAAGTATTTGATTTGATTTAAATTCAATTAATTATTTATTTTAGGTAATTAATAAATATTTATTTATATAAAATATATAAATGATTTATATAATTTAAATAATATAAAAATATTTAAATATTTTATATATTATATAAGAATTAAATAATTCGTCAAATTCAGATAGTTATTAAATCAAATCAAGTCATATCTAAATTCAATTTGACTATTTAAATGGTATAAATAGAATATTCAAATTCAACTGATTATAATATTTGAATTATCTGAATTCAATTCGCTTATATTGAATCTTGAATTCAAAATTGGATTTTCAAATACCATTAACACTCCTAAATCCCCAGGGATTACCCCTGATTGGATTGTTTGCTGAAAGAGCTTAGAGTCCGCCTTTGAGTAAATTTAGACTAATTGTGTGGAGAAGGTGAGTCGTAGACAAAAACACCAATACATGACATGAAGATGAAGAGCAGGTACTAGCAATATAATGTGAATGGCTCATTCTTGCATTATAATGGGTTTGTGGCAGTATCGGCTGAATTTGGACTGGTTCTTCTCCTCTAAGCTTGGTTTGTGGCACTTAGGGCCAAACCTGGGCTTATGTATCTTTCCAGATCCGGACGCTACTAGGTTTACTTGATATAGTTGAGTCTATGATTCTCCCATTCTCCATTTAATTGATCAATTTTGATTCCTGAGAATGACATCTTTCAATTCTAGTATGTTTCAAGGACATAAGAATACAATAAGATGGATGGGAAACCACTTCAATTAGTCTTCTTTCATCTTCTGTTTCATATTTTTCTTCTTCCAATGTTTGTCTTAAATTGATGTGACGCAAAGGAGGTTGCTAGGAAAGATCATCTTTGAGCTCAATATATATTTGGATTCAGTTTTGTTAGTTAGAAAAGATTTTCAATAATTTATTAAAAAAGAGGGGAAAAGGACTTCACCCATAATACACAATTTGGGATTTTTCTTAAAAACGATTCTCCAGAGCCTCAAAGTTCATAGCAGAGTGGGCCTGAATTGAAGGATTTATTGCTTTGCCTTTTAGTGAATAATATAATTAAATAAATAAAACATTCAAGGGTATTAGTAATGTAGCTTATTCATCACTTAAAGATGAAACACTAAGCTTTTTAGTGCAGCCATTTATTTGTTATCAAACAGCACCTTATTGAAATGGGTTCCTCACTCTTCCCTACCAATGATAATGGCCAGGCTAGGCATCATATAAATTAATAAAATTTTAATTGAATTTTATAATTAAAATTATATAAAATAAATATAAAATGTGTTTTATATATTTTAATTGAATTGGATGATATATTAAAATTATCCAAAAACACCTGTAAAAGATATATCGGGCACTAAAGGTGCAATATGATACACCCGATACGGGAGCATTAGTCATATCTATATCTATATATTAAAATGGAATGTGCCAAGATGGCACTTTCCTACTTTATATTTTTTTATATAAGCACTTATCTTTTTTTTGTTTTTTTTTATTTTTTTTCATTTTAAAATGAACAAAATAACTAAAGCAGCCAATAAGATTTAAGACTTTTATCTCCTCTCATTAGCTCACCATTAACTCCCACTTTTCTTTCTCATTAACTCTTTTAATTATCTCTTCTCATTCCTTATACTATTAACTCTCTCATTCAAAACTCATGCCATTAATTCTCTCTCCTCTTCATTACTCCATTAAATTGCCTAAAATTCATTAATTTTATCTATATCTATGTCCATTTAAATTTAACTATAATTTTATATACATTAGATATATTTATATTAAATTATAATTATCAATAAAAAGTAACTATATTGAAATGAAAATATTCAATGATATATTATTAGGCTAAATAATCTACTTCAATTTAAAAGATAATTAATTAAGTAATCTATATTGTATAATAAATATCATTTAATTCACTCAATAAATAAAACCAATGTTTTAAAAATCAACTTGAGGATGAATACATTTTTGCCTCTAGGTCATGGATCAACAGTTCAATTGTCTAGGGTTGACAAACCAAACCATGACACATTGAAATAGTTTCAATTTTGTAGTTTTATTTTAGTTTTTAATTTTTTATAAATAAAAGACCCAAAGATTGAAATTCGAGACTACAAAACGAGTTTTTCTTTTTTTTTGTATAGTGGGGTTGCAAAGACCATGAAAGGTTGCCCAAA
This sequence comes from Nelumbo nucifera, assembly GCF_000365185.1. Next base: position 133,942 of record NW_010729118.1, on the reverse strand, counting down.
ATAAATAAATAAATAAATCACCCCAATCAAACAACTAAGCACAAAGTTAAATCCTCTATAAGTTTTTTCAATACAATGTTTATATATTTTTTAATGATCCAATCATCCAATGACCGGATCAAAAGGGCTAATGGTTCAACTACCTAAGTTTAATGGGTTTTAACCAAATCAACAATTTTTGATAAAAAAAGTAAGTTTTAGGAAACCTAGATTTAGAAATAAGGTTGAGTGATGGTTTGAATGGTTTAACCGTTTGAGTCAATACTAAGTTAGAGAACATTGAGTAAAACATCATACAAATTATAATCCATTTATATTCCATTTGAAATAACAAAAATTAATTAATCATAGTAGAAATAATTTATTAAATTACTTAAATAAGATAAAAATAATTATTAATTATTATTGATAAAAACATTTTATTAATATAATAAAAACAAATAAATTAATAAAATGTAATAAGGTAAATTAAAAACTAACATCTATTTAAAATCAATACAAAATTATCTAACAATTATTAGTTTTATAATTAATTTTTACTAACGAACTTAAATTGCACTGAAAAATAAAAATTTAAAATAATTACAAGCCATGAAATTTTAAAATTAATAAAAAATTAACATTAAGATATAAAAAATAATATAAACTTGAATTGTGATCCATTAAATTAGACAAAACCGAAAAAAGTGATTGAATTGGATTTATATAAACACCGTTTAATTGAAAATGTCATAAATATCCTTTCTCAATTTTTTTAATAAATTAAAAATCCGTGCATCATCGAACGGGTAGCGGAGTCCCAGTATCATATTACGCATTAGCTGGCTTTCTTCAAAAATTCACTCGAAGGGTGAGGGGTGTTTTGATTGGTCAAAGTTATTTGATTGTAAATCACCTCAGATTGAGTCATAAGCTCCTCACATCGACTTCACAGCATGTTTTGGCCGCACATCGAGAATATCTCACGTATTTATATTTATTATTGATGGGGAGATGTTGTTCATACACGGTGGGATGTTGTTGAAAGGTCGGTGTAAGGAGCGCTAGTGAGTAGCATATCCCAATTTCACAGGAATCGAATCTGCCAAAGCAAAAATGCGGAAGTCGTGAAACCTGAGTAGCAGTTAAACAAACAGAGCATGACTCTGTCACCTTTCCTTTCCTCTCTCTCTTCCTTGTTCTGCTTCCTTTGGTTGCCAACTTGCCATTGCCATGGCATACTTCTCTTCCCTCTCTGACTGCGACGAGTCCGCAGTAGAGGATATCATCTCTCAAGTAAAGGACCTCTGCGTTCTCGAACAAGTTGCAGCCATCAACTGCTCTGGTATTTCGGACTCTATTCTGCCCACCAACCTCGAGGCAAGGTTCCGCAAACTCAAATCGTTTCCCGGATCAAAGCCCATCCTAAAATCCCCACTTCTATCTTTCAATGCAGAAAATAAACATTCACCCACAAGCTCAGATCGTTACAAGAAGAAGCCCAGTTCGTCCTTTGAAAAAGAGAGTGATCATCTCCCCGTCGAATCATCCGAAACCAGAACTGTACCCCATAAGAACGAGCAGGAGACCTCAAAGCAAGCTAAAGCAAGCCCAAATTCGCCCCCTCTTAACGAAACTCCAATTTCGGCTTCTGCAGAATCAAGCGATAAGAAGGGTTTAAAACCGAAACAGGTAACTGGTTCTGTTTCTTCTCCTTCACCTTCATCCAATTCGTCATTGGAAGCTTCTTCTCCACCTCGGCAGACATGCTGTTTTTGGTATTCTCCGAAAAGGGTAGCTGAGAAGAAAGGCAAGGAGAACTGGGTGGCAGGCATCGGTCTTGACACGCCGGACTGGGGGAAGAATGAAGAGATTTTGTCGGACTTCAGTACTCTTTCACTGAAACATCAGAACAGGAGGTTCAAGAAGGCACTGCAAGAGGAAGAAGAGATCACTAAGGAAGCTGAAAAGGTTTTGAAATGGGCAAAGCAGGCATCGGCTAGGATGGAGGTTTATGATATTGAAGATGTATTGAGTGACGATGAAATGTTCAAGTGACTGATGTTGATGGTAGTTTTGCCTAAAATCTAGTTTTTCAAAACTTCATAAATACATAGAAGGTTGGCTATGGAAGCTGAGAGTCAAGTACAGGTTGATATAGGACCCAAAATGATCTCCTCTGTTTATCTTCATTACTTGTTCTTTTTTATCTTCTATAGAAGTATATCCTATTGATCATGAAAATGAAAGTTGCAGAAAATTTATTACAAAAAATAGTTATAGGGTGTTTATCTTACAGCCCTTGTTTCTTTTCTGTTTCAATTACCTGTATTTTCTGAAGGAGTTTGGAAATGGGTTTTGGACCTCAAACATAATGCATCTTTATAATATTACAATTTTTTAGGTAGATGGTTTACAAACTTTCGCTCAAATTCCTACTTCAAACTTCACGTTTCACTTGTAGAACATCTCATTTTCATAATTATGTTGCCAGAATTACTTTGTCGTTCACAAATGTTTGAATGTTTAAGTTGTTGCTGAATCTCACTTCGGACATGAATTGCTTTCATTGTTTTGGTTCTTCTGTTGCCCTTCCCCTGAGTTTAAACTGGTGATGACGTGTGGATGTCTTTTTTGTTGGTCCTACTGCCTGTAATTGGGAGAGATAGGAAATGAGTTGTGGCCACTATTTATATGTTCTTCACACAATTGGTATGATTTTATTACTGATCTTATTTATTCTTAAAATCTTGAACTGCATAGCCTAATTCTCTAAGAACCAGACTTCTAATTATTCTTTCAATATTTCAAACACATTTTCTGAAATTGGATTTCAAATATTTGATCATTTAGTTTATTTTTAAGGGTCTTAAACAGTCAAGTGATCATTTTTCTTATTTCTTCTTTCTCTTGTTTTGGGGAAAAAAATGACATGTTTTCTATCGGTTTCCTTGTCATGTCAAGACATGTAATTCTGAATTTTGTTTTCTTTATCATCAGTTTCCTTGTCATTTCAGGACTTGTAATTCTGAATTGTCAACTCCCTACAACATATAATTGAGAGATTAAGCTCGCAAGGATTGAGAAAGCAGATTTGTTGGTTCTTAACCCTTGTTCTGATCATGGATTTGGTTCTTCTCTTTTCTTCTTCAAGTTGAAGAAATTTCTTTCCTTTGCTCAGTCCTGATCGTTATAGGGTTTGACATCCACAAAAGATTCTAGAAATGAGTCAAAAGAAAATTCAAATAGTTCTTTTTAGTGATTTCCTCTTCCCTGGAAACAGGTTTAAGCTTGACATGATTTGAAATTTAGTTGAGTTTAAAGTTTTAAACAAAAGTGGGGAATTCCTTGCTGTGGATTTCCTCTTCACTGGAAACAAGTTCAAGCTTAATAATGAATTGAGATTGTTTATTTACAACAAGAGTCTGATGTTTGGATATGTGGACCAGAAACTTTGAATGATCATCCTGGCAAGTATTCTGAAGATACAGACATGAATAGATTAGATTGTTTTTTCTTTAGAAAATTAAAGATGTTACAACTGCTACACATCTATACTTTTCATTGTCTAAAACACATCTTTCAAGTCTATGGTATTATGGATTGGATGGCGGGTCTTGAAGTCCTGAAATTTACTTCAAATTTCTCAACTCATGCATATAGATAGTATGCATATTGAGATATAAATATCAAATAGAACTTTTAATATTGTTTCACAAAAATTGGTTTCCCACCTTATCAATTTACACCTTTGCCTCATCTACGAAAAACGAGCAGATTCAATAATCCATATCAGTAAGTTAAGTCATCTATGCTTTGTTTAAACAACATTCTATCATCATTTAAGTGTAACAATGGGGAGTATCTCAATGAAAAACTCTATTGGTATTCCACCTGTTGGAATCCATATCATTGCTGATACTAGTAGCTAGCAATTATGAACTGTAGGCCTTGTTTTGATTGTTATCTACATATGGTAACCTGTTATGCAGAGCAAAACCTTGTGATTACGAAGAGATCAAGTACTGGAGTGAAGATATTTGTCAGTGTAGGTATTTGTATGGAGTTTACACACTGAAAATTAGTGATGGCAAATTTCCCCATCCCCAACGGGACCCGATTTCCCCAAACTGATGGGGTTGGGGATGGGGATTGAGGTCTCCGCCCCGCCCCAACTCCAATAATATATATAATGTTATTTATATTAAATATGTATTATTATATTATTTATATTATAATTTAAAACTATTTATAATTTAAAATTTTTATTTATTTTTCAAAAAATACTGTTATCTAAAAAAAATTTGAGGATTCAGGTCCCTGCAAGGAACCCATCCCCATCAGGGATCGGGGATGGAGGACAAATTTTATCATCCCCGGCGGAGATTGGGAACGGGGATGGGGTTAATTTCAGAATCGGGATCGGGGACAAGGAATATGATCCCTGTCCGGTTGCCATTCCTACTGAAAATCTTGCTGTTAATATATTAACTTTAGTATCCACTACTGGCTGGCTAAGTGGCTTGTTGCCTTCCCTAAGGTGTTAACAAAGGAGAAGGTTCTGGCTTGTTGGTCTTGGAGGGGGGTTCATGGTTGCTAATTTCTCAATTGGGTTCATCAAATTGATGGAAAATTCTCATATTTTTTGGTGCCAATATCTAATAGAAAATCAAACTAGCAAGATGAATTTTGGTATTTCTGCTATAGTTTCAGGCTAAGGATTGCTTTCGACTAATATGGTTTCAAACTACCCTCCCACATTCTACTATCTAGACTCAGACATCAGCATTGGAGAGAAGTTGGGTTACAAAGATTCATCAGAAGCAATTAAGATGAGGGTTAGTCATCAGTGACTCTAGTACAACGTAGACTATGCTCCATTCTGGATTTTACCCTGAAACTGCAAACAGCTTTGAAGGATGCAATTGATCTCAAACCTGTTGCTGACCCTATAGGATTCCTCAAGTTATGCTACAGGAATACAACCGATAGTGATTTTGCCTTGAACACCTTTTGTCAAATGGGCAAATGATGTTGTTTGCAGTTCCAATTTGAAAGTTGAGGCCCTTGAACACCTTTGTCAAACGGGCAAATGAGGTTGTTTGCTTCACCGCGATCCCCTATGAAAGAAGCATGGGAATCTCTGCATATTATCTCAGATGAATTTCTTGTTTCACTATGACATTGAGAATCGTAAGGTACCCTTCATTCCAACAGATTCTACCAAGTAGGGTGTGAATGGATCGGAATCTGATCTGATCGGAGATCCGGTCCTATTTTGTCATATTCGGATCTCCCCTGTTTGGATCTTTGGATTTGGATCACCCCTATCTAATCCGATATATATACTATTTATTTATATAAATATATAGCATATATATGTTATTTATTTATTTATTTATAAATATATTATTTATATTTTATTTTTGTAAATTTGTTATATTAATTATTTTTTATAAGAAACATGTATATATATGATGAAAACAGTTGAAAAGATACTTGTATTTTTTGTTTTTATTTTTTAATTATTATATTTTATTTTTCTTTTAAAAGATTTAAATTGGATCAAATCAAATCTGAAAATCTGACTTCTTCATCAAATTCGAATTTGAATTCGTACTTATGAGATCCAATTGAATCTTCAAATCGGATCAGTTCGGCTCTTAACAGTGTTGGATCGGGATTTGGATATACCCTAAATTCGAATACGATCCAATCCGTTCCATTTGCATCCCTATTACCAAGCACTACTAGTAGTAGGGCATAGCATGTAACAGGATGCTTGATCCAATTATTAATTATAAAAGAAAAGAAAATGCTTAGTTTAATTGCTTAATATAGAAGCGTTTTGTTGCAAGTTGAAGGGGCTAAAAGGGCTACGGGTAGACCAAAAAGGACATGGGTAGAAGCAGTAAGAAATGATACAAGTGCCAATAATTTACCAATGAATATTACATTAAACAGAACAGATTGGTGAAACATGATTCATGTAGCCAACCCCATATGGTTGAGATAAGATGTGGATGATGATGATGACTTTTATTACGTAAAAACCTTTTATAGGCTTTTGTGATAACTAGGAGTGTAAGTGGGGTGGTAAGGCTAAGTGTAGTGGTCTCCTCGAATGACAAAGAAAGGCCGAAGGTTATTGGGTAGCGAAGGTAAACAAAGGTCTTAGAGTTGATAGAATCATGTGTCGATCATGGTTTATTCCCTCTTTTTATAGGGGCAACCCCGAGGCCCTGAAGGAAAGGAGCCAAAAGGGGTTTGATTCCTATTTGGAAGGAGATCTTTGATTCAATATCGATTGTCACTTGTTAGGAGGACATTGTTGGGGGGTTTTCCACATGTCGTGCGAGATCTTCCTAGGACGAAGTTTCCTTTCATTAGAGGATTCTCATGATACACGTATGCTACTTCCCCTTACGGGTCTCCTATATTGGCATAGCACGGATGACGTCAAAGCTAACCTAATGTGTCAACTTAATTTGCTGGATGTCTTGCCATGTCCTCGCAAGACACCAAGTTGTTGTAGGACTAAGAAGAAAACTTGCCTGAGGAGCTCCAAGACCAGAATCTTTCATCTTCAGTCTGATGATTAGGCACAATGCTTTGAACAAGGCTTAACAGCTTAGTTAATGGGTCGATTTGCCAATCATYGAGATTTCCTCGAAAAGTGGAGCCCCAAACAACCTCYCCATTCATAGAGTCAAAACAGTCTTCAACCACAGCATCCTTATCAAGTGCAATATCAAAAAGATAAGGGAATCTCTCCTGTAGAGCCAGCTTCCCACACCACCGATCATGCCAGAATTTGAGGTGATTGATTACCTTTACCAACCTTGCACCTGATGCCCTTCAAGACATCAGGGAGAATAGAGGCTACATTGCTCCATAGAGCAAACCCCTTCGGGGATAGACCATGGCCTGAATCCCAACCAAGGTTTGTGAGCCCATATTTGTCTTCAATAAT
>NW_010729118.1:101994-125485 GCF_000365185.1 Nelumbo nucifera | reverse complement strand
TGGAAAATAGCTTCCCTGATTTCATCCTTAGAGAATGGATTTTCTAGGTCCAAAGCAGCCTCATTACAACTATTATAGTCCAACCCATCAAGTCAACAATAGCWTTTTTAATATGGTTTTCATCCTCCAGCACCTGCCCATTAACTTTTAAAGCCTTAATGTTATTAATGTGCCTCTTGTGAGGAAAAAAAAGCAGTATTGTTATCACCTTCTTTTAACCATAAGCTCTGGGATCTCTGCCTCCATTTTACCTAATCTTGAAAGGTAATTTTATCATAGTTCATCTTAGCCTGAAGCCTCTTTTTCCGGTTGTTCTCACTCAAAGGACCCCTCTCTTCCTCCAAATCTAGTTCAACAATTTGCTGTAAGTAGCCTGCCTTTTTAGCTTTTACTCCCTTGAAAACTTCTTTGTTCCAGATTTTGATCTTTTTTTTAACTCCTTCAATTTCAAGTGGAAGATGTGACTTGCTGAACCTRTGAAACTCACACTTTCCTACCAATACTGCAACTGCTCAAGGAAGCCTTCCTCATTCAACCACATGTTCAAACCTAAAAGGCCCGCAAGCACAAGGCCCCCCTCCACTATGTAAGAGAAAGGGCATATGGTCTGAGAGGGGTCTGGGGGGAGCAGATTGGAATAAATTGGGGAAACTATCCTCCCAATCCGGAGAGATTAGGAAATAATCCAGTTTGACCAAGGTAGGGGTAGCCTGGTTGTTTGTAAGGTTAGCGCCAGCAARAAGCATATCCATCAGGCCCCACCGCTGCACAAAATTTGCAAATCCTCTCATACCTCAATCACCTCTAGCCARTCCAATTTTCTCTGAAGGAAACCTAAAAGTGTTAAAATCCCCACCAATACACCAAAGGGTGGTGTCTCCCTCCCTGACTCCATTAAGCTCATCCCAAAATCTTGGTTGATCACCAGCCTCAATTGGCCCATAGACTATAGTCAGAAAACTTTGAATCCCCCATTTACCACCTTAAAATTCAAAGAAGCCAAAAATTCCTTGATCCAACTATTAGAAACCTCAATGGTGTCAAAATCCCAAATTACCAAGATTCTACCCGTTGTACCAATAGCTGGAAGAAAAAGCCAATCACACTGCCTCTGACCCCAAATGCTTYGAACAATAGAAGCATCCACTTGCTGAAGCTTTTGATTCTTGCAAGTATAGCACATTCARCTGCYATTTATTCAAGAAGGACCAAAYAAGACAAAATTATTTCTGCCTCCTRCTCCCTGTAGCCTTGCCACTAGAAACACCCGCCATGTCATTGAGCCTCCATGCAAGCCAAAAAAGCTCCCAGTCAGTTCTCCTTCCCTTCCTACCTTTCTCCTCAATCAATCTCTTTTCAATTTCCATCAGAAGATCAACTGTCTCCCTTTCCATACCCTTGAAGGATATACCAAAGAATTCCCCAAAAGATAAGAGAGCTTCAACAGCACCCACAGAGACATGTCTTCATCCAAAGAGTTTGAAGCATAGTCAGGGGATGGAGCTCTTACCTCTAGGTCACAGTTAGGTCTCACCACTACTAACGGGAAGACATCAGGCATGTCTTCTTCTGCAGGGGCTTCAAGACAAAGCATAGCTATCACCATATCCACGGATGAGGGGGGACCCGGGGCCTAAGGAACCAGAGGTGGGAAAGTTTGCGCTGCTTGTTGGACTTCTTGCTCACCGCCAGAAAAGGTTGAGCAAGGGATGGACAACCAGGTCAGGGGGTCCCTGGGTTAGTGGGGAGGGGGGTTGTCGGTTGCTCTGCAAATCCCTTTATGCCACTGGTCTACTGCTCTTAGGTTGATCTCATCAAGTTCCCCTGAGTGAGGCACCACTTGTAATTACAGGTGGACTTGGGCAGCTTCTTCTGCCACTTGTTCAAATGACTGGCCACCTGTTTTTCAATCTTTGAGAATTCAGAAGAGTTTCAAAATTTGAAGCTCGTGGTCCCTGGTCTTATCCACAGTCAGGGCCACATAGCACAACTCAAAGATCAAACGGCCCATGTCAGATTTCTCTTTGACACTTTGGCTTATCACAGTCGTGCAGTGGTTCTTTAGTCCATCATAGGTCCGCGATGGCTTTGAGCTCATTGCTAGCCTATGATGGGTTATGGGCTCATTGCGAGCCCTCGGTGACTTCTATATTGTCATAGGTGTTTCTGTCATTCTGGTTTCATACCTTCATTGCGATCACAGACATAGGGAACCACAAGTACATACAAGGAGTTAATTGTTGGAACTTTAAAGTTGCTTATAAAACTTTGAGAAATTTTTCATATGGAATCTAACTCTCCTCAATAATAAGAGTTTGGTTCAAGGATTTTTAATTGGGTCAAGTAGGAAAACTTGCTAATCCTAACTTTTTTCTGCATCTATGTCCAACCAAGGGGAACTGTGGTTGGATCAGCCATTTTGTTCACTCTTGTAATACATAACCACCAACATCCTCATTTTTTTGTATTGGAACTTTGATTCAATAATAATATCCATTCAATTTTGAAGGAAAAAAAAAGTATTCTAAAGCTTGCATTTTTTTGGGCTATATCCCCTAAATAAAGGGTGTGGAGAAGAAACTTAGGCTAAATTGAAGGTCCAGAGAATTGATATATGGGCTAATGTGTATCCCCCCTTTTGGCATGACTAGCATGCATGATATACACCCAATGAATCCATTGGGCTAACTTGATAAAGACCAATACATGTTGATACATAGATTACAATTTGCTCATGAACCCAACATTGAACATGTTCAATGAGGGAAGGATTTGGAATAATTGTCTACCACCGAGCAACGAGATTGGCTTCGGTCAGAGCAAGCCCATGCTCACACCGTCCTAACAGCCTCTTGCAACCTTGCATCAGGAATATCTCCTCATGAAATAAAGTACATAAGTGTGGAGATATTCCCAATGCAAGGCTGTAAAGACTACTCGAATGGGTGTTGCCCTGATGGAAGCCCAACTCCCGAGCAACAAGTTGTGTCCTTGTGAATTATCACAGAGAAATTCCCAAAATCCTCCATACCCTTCCATGAAGAGTCTATGTTGGAATGCTAGGGGGCATGAAATAATGCCTTCCAAAATGCTCTTCGAGACTTGTTGAAGAATCATTGACTAGCTATCGTAATAATATTAGAAACAAGAATTTGGAACCAACACTCATTATGAATCATATCTTCCCTAGGCTATTATGAATCTTACATTTTGGACCCACAAGGTTTTTTGGGAGGAATCTAATTGATCTGGCGTATAGAAGAGTTTCAACTTAATGCCATCCATATCTTGTCCCACTGCATTCGTGCAATGGTGGTAAGGCAATATAGGATGGTCTCCTTAAAGGACAAAGACGGGATCGGTCTTCGGTTAGGATTGTAGGTAAGCTTAATTTCTTAGGGAAGAATAGGCTCAGGGACTTCGGCTAGTGGATTCTTAGAACTCTCGTGTCCCATAGTTTGTCTCCTCCCCTTTTTATGGAGGTGATCCTGAGGCTATAAGAGTCCAAAAGAGGATATTTTCCCATTAGAAAATGAGATCTTTGTCCTCACGTCAGCTACCAAGCAAACACCATTGGGATTTTTCCAAGTGTCTAGAGATATCCTCTAGGAATAAAGTTTCCTTTCTCCTGAGGATTCTCACATAGCATGTGCTAGGTACGTCCCTTCATAGGTTCTCTCGTGGCCATATGCTGGAGGTGAGATCTTGGTCCAACTAACATATTCCAATGTCCCATTGATCGTTCTTGAGGCGTCTCATCACAATTTATTGTAACGAGAAGAGGTGTAAGTCACTTGTAAACAGGCATCGTCAGTCTCGGGTTTTATCCATTGCTTGCCTCGGCGTGAGCTGCTGTTTTATGCTCATCATAAGGTGCCGAGAGCATGTTAGGTTTCTCGTAGACTTGCGATGTTTTATGCCCATCGCAAGTCTCAGATAGCAGTTTGTGTTCATCGCAAGTCTTAAGAGGTACTTCATGCTCATCGCAAGTCTTTGATGGCCTTTTATGCCCATCGCAAGCATGTGGACCTTACATTACTTCGATGAAGTGATATTATGCTATTGTAGAGGTGTCTTAGTTACTCAAGTACCTCAAACACCACTTTTCGCCTTTTTTAGTCTAATATGCTGTTTAAGAGAAAATAATAATAAGGAAAGTTTAAATGGGTATTTTGGTAATTTAACACATTCTATCAAGGTTTTAAAACCAACCAGGAAAATGAACCAGTTAAGGGTCTGATTCCTGGGTCGAATGGTTGGCCCGTTTTGAAAAAATAAAAAAGCGGTCAAAACCCTTGAATGGTTTATAAACGGTTCAACCGCCCGGATCAGTGGTTTGCTGACCAAATCAACATTTTTTGGCAAATATCCATTTTTGGTAAAAAACGGACTAGTTCCCAATTTTTCTGGTCCAACCATCCGGTTTTAAAAACCAAGCATTCTATCACATGCTTATTGGCTAGGGGTATTTTTCACAAATGAAAGTTTCAATTGGTAATTGTCACTGACCCCATGGTACAATAACTCTTTATAACTTACGGAAGGTAAAAGACTTAAACATACCCTCTTCTTTACCTAGTTAATATGGCTCGTAACTTGCATCACACCCCGGTGCTTCACCAGAGCTTCACTAGTAAAGTAATTAAACAAGTGTGTAACAACGTATAACAGAGACATCCAAATTTTGTTTCATGAATGTTGTTTTTTTCTGCATATCATCATCTAATTCAATTATTTCTTAAGTGTAACAACAAATATTCAACAAACCGATTACAGTGAATTTGAAATCATAGATTGAAGAAGTCAAATAAAATTCAATGAAATAAATGAAACCCAAATGCAGAAGTTTAATAGAACTCCCCTACAACCCAAACCCAAATAAATGATTCTCTTGGATTAAATAAGATCGCTTAAAGTAAAGTAAGATCAATATATTTAATGAAAAAAGGACTTTTTAACTCTTTTTTAGATCAATCAAAGCGAAGTCCGCAAGCTTATTTAGTCGCATGTTCTTCAAACTTTCAATCGGCTCCATCCCAAATGACGAACATCCATCCATCAAATTGTTATGATTGTGCATTTTTTCCTACCAAATTTCTCCCCTTTTACACTAACACTAATAGGTTGAAACCCTGAACCATCAAAGAAATAGGTTGAAACCTTTTATGTAGAGGGCAGTAGAGTTTGATTCTGGTAAAGGTGGTGTCTCAAGGTAGAAGATTACCCTACTTCACTTGTTAATGAAGGACAAAATTATCTTTTCATTCAAATAGTATAAGATAACGATACAAGTCCTTTTTTGAAAAAAACCCAGGGTACATTTAAGTCAATTAATGAAAACTCAGGGTATGTTTAAGGTGATGTTTGGCATAGATGTTGATTTTCCAAAAATCGGTGCCATGTCGGATCTACGTCAGAATTTGAAGAATCAATGATTTTCTTTTCTTTTTGGTTGGTTGATTTTGCTGATTTTATGAACTTAGCAAAAAATCAATCCCTAACGTCAGCCTGGGCAAGGGATCACCACATTCGGTGATTCCCCGATTTAAGGAAATTCCGATTTTTGTTGGGTGAGGTGGCATCCTATGTGGCAGGGGTGAGAAGGTGCTCCAGTGTTTCAATGAAAAATAATCACTCTTGAAAATCAACACCAAACAATCTTAGAAGTGATTTCTAGAAAATCAACTAGCATGGAGGAAATGATATCAAATAACAAAAATGAGTGATTTTTAAAAGTCAGTAATCACTGATTGCCCTTCGTGGCTCCTACAGGAGTTGGCGGCCAACGGATTGTGCGATCGCCCTTGCAGGTCGAGCCTTCCAAGGCTCCCGGGCGAGTTGGTGACATACAATTAGTAGATCTGCCCCTATAGGTCGAGCTCCCTATGGCTTATCGTAGGAGTAGATGACCAGTGTCTTTGAGGGCTGATGCAGTGTAGCCATAGCATCAACCTACCATCCAACGCCGACAGCAACATATGTATCAACATAGCTATCATAAGGGGGTCAAAATATGAATGACCAACCCGAACTATGAAGCCTCACTACTAATTGAGCCCTTCATGGCTCCCATGAGAGTTGGAAGCAAACTGAATGTGGAATCGGCCTCACAAGTCGAACCTTTCATGGTTCCCGTGAGAGTATGCAACCCATAGATAGTAGAGCCACCCCCTCAAGGCGAGCCCCTCATGGCTCCACTAGGAGTGGGCGGCCAGCAGTTCCAAGAGCAGGTGCAGTACATGTATGGCATGGACTCGCAAGCGCCTATCCGGGGAAGCTAATCCCACATGATGGCTTACATGTAGCCACATTTAAAGCTACTACAGAATGACCATCCGCTTTGGTGACTTGGTCAAATTGACTTCTAAGGGAAAGCCATACCGCTTTTTAGCTAAGGCCCCTTAAGCCGACCTCGAAACATGACGACAACAGGTAGACTGATCTAAGCAAGTCATTCTCCCATTTATCTAGCTCGGTAGCACTACCACCACTATGCTTAAATCGGTCTCAAAGGACGTCGGCATCTAATTGCCGACCTTGGAAAAGATAAAGAAGAGAAAAAAGAGAAGCGGAGTAAAGGAAGACTAGTTCGCTTTCAGCACCGTGGCAGACATGCAAACTTGGCTGATCTCTTCATAGTCGTCCTCCACCTCGGTTTCAGGCTCCACATTGACCTTGTTAAATGCTCCTTCGAGGACCGGCGTAAGGGACATTGCCTTGTAGTCTATGTAAGTGGAGTGACCTAACAAGGCAGTCACACAGTTGGAAGCCCCTCTTGAGGATGGCATGACAAACTTCGCTTTTGAGGTATTTAGCCGAATTGCAAAACGCCTTAAGGTTGCATCCCAAGTAAGGTAGATGTCCTTGGGGTGCCTGCTCTACCTCTCATCGAGTAAATGAGTTTGCTCTTGTGCCCAGATAATCAAGACTACGAAGTCCTGTGTAAGGTTGCATTTACTCCTTAAGACTTTCAACTTGGGGAGCGAACTGGATCGATGCCTACGAGCTCATCGAACCAGTCATTCTGGACCAAAAACCACAACGAGCTACTCCCTTCGCCGAATTGACCTCAGCTTGGGAGCGGGGGAAATTGATGAGGGCAGATTTCGTCCTCCATTGACACCGTGACATGTGGCATCTTAGAACAGATGGATGGCACTCCGACACCACATAGGCGACGACTTGTCTTAGCTGAAATGATGGAATCGTAGCTAGTGACCTACCTCCACCGACCTATTGGAGTTCTAGTTGGCGACCTCATTTACAACTCGAGCACCTTGGTAAGGCTACTAGGAACACCTTGTCCAAGGCCGACCTATGGTACCTCATCATTACCGATCCAAGTGACCTCGGCACGAGGAGTGACCTCCCTTGAGGACTTGCCGACTTGTGGTACTTTGTCAGTACCAGTCGAAGTGACCTTGGCACGAGGAGTGATCTTCCTTGAGGACTTGTCGACTTGACTGAGGTCCACGTGGCGACCTGCGAGATGTGCTCGCCGACCTCCGTGTGTATCTCCAATTTGCTGACTTAGACATTGGAGTGCCCACCTTGGGCACTCTAATATTGTTTCCCTACAGGTCTCTCTAGAGAACTACACAGCTCGCTGATCTACTTACCTCGACACCCGAACAACCTCCTAGCTCGACCCAATCAACTTGGCCTCTGAGTCACCTTCCAGCAGGAAATCCTCCAACTCAACATTTGAGTCATCAGTCTGTAGGGAGCTTCTGAATTGCACACCATCAATGGAAATCCTCTAGCTCGACATCTGAATCATCAGCCAACAGGGAACTTCTAGATCGTGCACCATCAAGGTGTAAGGAGGTGACAAAAAAAAAAACTATGAAAATCAAAGTAACCTACATCTATCAACTTAGGCGACGACATGACTTAGCTGAAATGATGGAATCGTAGCTAGCGACCTACCTCCACCGACCTATTGGAGTCTTAGTTGGCGACCTCATTTACAACTCGGGCACCTTGGTAAGGCTACTAGGAACACCTTGTCCAGGGCCGACCTGTGGTACCTCATCATTACCGATCCAAGTGACCTCGGCACGAGGAGTGACCTCCCTTGAGGACTTGCCGACCTGTGGTACTTTGTCAGTACCAGTCGAAGTGACCTCGGCACGAGGAGCGATCTCCCTTGAGGACTTGTCGACTTGACTGAGGTCCACATGGCGACCTGCGAGATGTGCTCGCCGACCTCCGTGTGTGTATCTTCAATTTGCTGACTTAGACATTGGAGTGCCCACCTCGGGCACTCTAATATTGTTTCCCTACAGGTCTCTCTAGAGAACTACACAGCTCGCTGATCTACTTAGTTCGACACCCGAACAACCTCCTAGCTCGACCCAATCAACTTGGCCTCTGAGTCACCTTCCAGCAGGAAATCCTCCAACTCAGCATCTGAGTCATCAGCCAGCAGGGAGCTTCCAAATTGCACACCATCAATGGAAATCCTCCAGCTCGGCATCTGAATCATCAACCAACAGGGAACTTCTAGATCGTACACCATCAAGGTCTAAGGAGGTGACAAAAAAAAACTATGAAAATCAAAGTAACCTACATCTATCCATTTAACAAGATTGAAGAAGACTAAAAAATGATGAGATATTTGTATGTCTTACAAATGGACAAAAAAAGAGTTTGGTCTGAAAAATACAATTTATAAACAAAAAATCCAACAAAGAAATCATAATCATATAACAAGTCAATGGGGCAAAAATTTATGGTTAAAAAAGAAAGCTTTTTTACCCTCTTCTCCGATGATGGCAAGGGATCATTGTCTTCTCTGGTAATCATCGGTGATGATTTCAAACTATCGATAAGTGGTCTCTGATGGCATTTACTTGAACAATCATACCGGCAACGCCCACTGCAACATTGGAATAAAGCTAGCATTTTGAGTGAACCAAGGATTAAAATATCAATACGATATACCCAATACAAGGCAAATCGTATTGGTATCGGACCACACTAGCATGGGATATGTCACGATTGGGGGTGTATCCTACTAGTCGTACGTATCGATCCGAGACATTATTGTATCAGTGAGTATTGCATGGTATCTGAGACATTATTGACAATGCTATTCACTATAAAGGAGCTTCCAACATGATTCAAACCTAGGTACACAGGTCGCCTAGCGCTAGACCGCATATGAACTTTTAACCATTGAGCCAAGTTTTATTTGACAATGATAAATGAAATAAATTTACTTTTATTAATTTTAATATCTACATGAAATCCAACCAAGCAACATACACTCATTTTCAACAACTCCAATTACAAATTAAAAAGAATAATATTTAAAATTAGTATTTTATAAATTAATGAAATGAATAATTTATCAAATATATATTTATATCAAAAAATGATTTTTAATTTCAAGAAAATTAAAAATATTAATAATAAAATAATTATTTTAATACTTAAAATTTATAAATTTGCACATGATATGTATCTTAATTTTTTTATAAATTATTAATTAATATTTTAATTTGCATTAAATAACAATTTATTTCTTATTTACAAAAGTAAAATTATTATTTACAAAATATTTGAAAATATAACATAAATTGAATATATCAAATCCACTAATCTATGTTTATATAAAAAAATATATTTTTTATTTTAAAATTAAAAAAATAAAATATTATTAATGGAATAATTATTTTAGTTATTAAAATTTATGACTTTTCATATGATATCTATCTTCGAAATTATAATAGATTTGATAAATTTTAAGTTAAGGTTATATATTTTTATAAATTATTAATTAACATTTTAATTTATATTTTGTAATAACATATTTATTGTTTACAAAAATGAAAATATTGTTTACTAAACATTTGAGAATTAATTTTTTAGTTGACATTTTTGTTAATGTTAAAATTTATAAATATTAAAATAGAAAAATGATATAATAATTAGAATAGATTAGTTGCATAGCGTATCCAAGCATTTCTATTTGGCCAAATTCGGATCACCCTTTTTGGATCTTTGGATTCGATTAGATCAAATAATAGGATTCGATCAGAAATTGGACTGGATTCGGATCACCCCCATCCAATCCGATATATGTTATATATTTATAAATATAAATATATAATACAAATATATATGTGTGTGTTATTTATTTATTTATTTATAAATATATTATTTGTACTATATTTTTATCAATTTGTTATATTATTTTTTTATAAAAACATGTATATGTATGATGTAAATAATTAAAAAAATACTTGTATTTTTGTCTTTTCATTATTTAAATTAATATATTTTATTTTTATTTTAATAATTTATTAATTTTTAAAGAAAACAAGTTGGATTGGATTAGATTCGAAGATTGGACTTACTGATAGGATTCGAATTCAAATCAGGGCATATCGAATTCGATTAGATCAGATCTGACATGAACAATGTCGAATTAGATTCAGATATACCTGATTCAAATCCGATTCGATCCATTTGCATCCCTATATTGCACCTCTTTGATGCATAAACCCTTTTTTATGAGGGTAGTTCTGTCTTTTTCTAAAAATCTCTCTTACTCAGAATATGAAGGGTAATTCAATCATTTCACTTGGTCGTTAACGATAAACTTACGATAAAAACTTGTTAGACACAAATTGAAAGTTCAGGATTCAGGATAATAGAGACACGTTTAAAAGATTGGGGACTGACTTGACACAACTCCCAAAGTTTAGTTACTGTTCAGGAAATTTTCCCTTTTATTTTTATACATTAAACTACTTGTTTCCAAGACGCGACACAACCGTCTCTAGGGGTGCTCACGGTTCGGTTAACCAAATCGTGGGGTATTTTTTAGAACCAAACCGGTATTACCGATTTTTGGAAAACCGATAACCGGAACCAAACCGAAACTAGTCGATTAATCGGTTGATCGGTTCAGTTAACCTTCAGTTCGGTTAATCGGTTTTTTGGTTTTTTAATTTTTAATATATATTATAAGAATATATATAATAAAAAATTATAAATATATATATAATGCATATTTATTAATTTATAATGTATAAAAAAATATAAAATACATATAATATACATAAATATATATAAAATATATAAAAATATATGTATAATTATACCGGTCGATTTAATTAATTGCTGGTTTTCTACATTGATTAACCAAAACCGAACTGATACCTTCAGTTTTTTAAAAACTCTTAACCGACCAATTGATTAACCAATTTTTTAATTCGATTTCGGTCAATTTTTTCGGTCTGATTCGATTTTTCGGTTTTTTTCTCACCCCTATTGTATCGCTAGCCTCCTGCCTAATCTGCTAGCCGAAGTGGAGCCCACGTGTAAGATTATTATTTTGTAGTATAATTTGAAGTTGCACAGCCGCTGTGAACGCAGCATTTCGCAACAAAAGCACCATCATCTCCTTCTCGGTTCCCTTCTTTCCTCTGTTTATCAGCATCAGCATCAGGGCCTGCAGGTTCGTCCACTTTCCCTTACAGCCTCTTGCTTTCTTTTACAGAAAACAATTGAATACCCTAATTTCTATGATACTTGCTGAATGTTCTAAGATTTGGGTTCAGTTCTGTCATCACTTCCTAGTTTTCTGTAATAGTAGATGCTGTTTTTTTCTTTAATCTTATATTTCTTCCATCTTTATTGATTTATAGTTTCCTGTTATTTATATTATACTCTTCGTTCTTTATTGATCGGTGGTCTGCTCATCGACATCGATACTTATGCTTTTTTTTATTGAGGATAGACACTGAATGCATGGATAGAAAGGGGAACAAAATTTTCCCCGTTATTGTTTTATGTTATAGGTTAATGTGGAACTTTTTGTGTCAGATAATAACTCTTAAAATTGATTTTTTCGTCTATAGTAAAGAGTAAAGAAAATTTGGGTGCTGTAATTGGTGGAATTGAAATAAGTAGGAATGTTTGAGGAAAGGAGAGTGCACCCCGATTGCATAAATGCTTCCAACCCATATCATGAATGCGTCGAGTATTGCTTCAGAAGAATAGCTGAAGCCAAGGAACGGAGCAAGCAAGAAGGATCAGGTTATTTCTTTTACTTCTTGTTACTTCGTGATTTTTTAAGTTGCTAATAACATTGTTCTAGATTTGATTAAAGTTGAATTGCTTCTTGTTTCTCTATAGATAATCTCTTTATCTTACACTCAAGATGAACCTTGTTGGGTTAGAGACTTGGTTGTTTTTGGTTTGGAAATCATTAAGCCACTCTATTTAGGAAGCTATCTCAAAATTATTGTATTCTATTTTACAGGTTTTATAGACATAGGCTTCCGAATTGTGAAATTTGATGTCAAGAATTTTCTTTAGATATGGAGGTTGTATGAAGTATGACTTTTTTACATAGAACAATAAATTCTGCTAATTGCTATAGTTTTAGTAAGAGTGCCTTCTTTTCTTTTTGATGGATAGTAAGGATGTCATCTTTGTTGATCTTTGTATCTTCTATAAAATATTGGTTATTAACTTATTATCGATCAAAAAAGAAATATTGGTTATTTGTAAAAGAAAAGTATGTTGAGAATGATGAACCATGATCTGATCCTTTTAGATCGTGATAGATCTCATCCTTGTATGAATTTTTTGCCAAGAGAAATTCTTTGGGATTTCACATTTCTTTTCTTGTTTTTTTTTTCTGGGGGAAAGTCTCAGGAAAGTTGGAAGTACTATCTTTGTTTTTTCCTTCTGATCTATAAGAAAAAGTGATTCTATTAATAAATTCATCTATTCAACCTTAAGCACTATTGCAAGCCATTGCCAAAAGTAGGAAAAGAAGAAAGGAAACAGTACTGTCGATAAATTGAGATATTGTCATAGTCTGGTAGTCATGGAATGATGCAAGGTATCCAAGAAATCAGAGATATTTCTGAAAGATCTTGTTATGAGTCTATTTGGCTTTTATCTTAACATTGACCAGGTAGATTTCAGCTTTCATAAGTAGAATATGCTTGCAAACTTTGTTTTTATTTATGTCAATTGATATAACCTGCATTGTGTGTCAAGATAAGCAGGTCTACCTTATTTAAAAATTTCATATTCTCATACTACAATCTGTGCGGTGATGTGGTCACATATTCATATATACTTCATTGGTGCACCCTAATATTTCAGAAGTTAAAGAAACTAGTGGTGGTGTGGATGCTAGTGGCCCATCACATTCAGATTCCCCTGATCAGGATGAGGATCCTTATGGTGACAGATCTGATCTTGAAAAACAGGGTGATGGGGATGATGATCATCCTGTAGAGGAGAATGTGGAACCAGACTTTACAAAACTCACAGGGAGGCAGAAAAAGTTGTTTGATTTAAGGCTCAAGATGGTAAGCCTTCTTCCATGTTTGAAATAGTATCATCATCCCAGCTATTTTTAATAGGAAATTTCGAAGGAAATTCCATGATTTTCATTTTGTTCTGATTTCCATTTTGGCACCTATTTTGCAGAATGAAGCCAGGAAAGCTAACCAAACTGCCATGGTTGCGGAAAAGAAAAGAATGGAAGCTCCACAGGAGTCAAGGGGCATTTCTAAACAAAAATGGCTTGAAGAAAGGAAGAAGAAAATTGGAAAACTACTTGATGCAAATGGTTTGGATATGTCAAAGGCATATATGTTTGATACAGAAGAGACGGCAGAGGCAAAATATAAGAAATGGGAAAAGGATCCTGCTCCATTTGGTTGGGATGGTATGCTTATTTCTCAAGTCACTTTATTTCCTAATTACTTGCAACACTGTTTTTTTCTTCACAAGAGTTCCCTATCTTTCTGTGCATAATTTGGATTTTGCATTCGATTTATTACTTTTACAAAGAAGCAGTAATTAGCAAGAAAATAGAAAGGGCTGTAGAGAAATAAAACAAAAGGTATGGAAGTGCAGTAGGGGGAGCTTTCAAGGATGGGATGGGCACTATAGTGGCTCCCTTCAAGGCTTACAACTAGCTAAGCAGCTCAATCTAAGAAAAATGAGGTTGAAGGGGACTCAATGTTGGTTGTGGGATGGACAATGAATAATTGTTTGGGTCCTTGGGTGCATAGACAGGCCATGTAGGAAACCTGGAGGATAGCAAGAGAAATAGAGGCTATCTTCAAATGGATTAATAGATTTGCAAATGCATTGCATAACTCTCTAGTCAAACAAACAAGGGGTTTCCAGGGAACAGTTCGTTTGGGCTTATTTGTTGTAAGCTCATTTTTTGTGTTAATAAAATTTCCTTGCTATAAAAAAGAAAAGAAAAGAAAAGAAAATATTCGTCATGTCTGTATTTTCAATTGATACTTTATGCATGAATTAGACACCTGTAACTAACACAGGAACTGATTTATTTATGATGATTTGGTTTTATTTCTTTTTTATTTAATTATTTGCTACATTTATACCTGTCCAAACAAGGAGTGTGACATTGAAGGTGACTGATATTATCTTCTATGAACAGTTTTTAATCAAAAAACACTGTACAATGCCTACAAAAAGCGGACAAAGAATATAGAGTGTGATATTGAAGAATATAATAAAATGAAAGAAGCTGATCCAGAGTTCTACCGTGATGCTTCCAGCCTCCAATATGGAAAAGTATGTGGTTGAAGAAACTCTTATTGTTCCTGATGATGCTTAACTTGGACTACAATTACTGGTCTTCCATTCTTATATTTTTATCTGCTGCAGACACCAAAGATTTCTGAGGAAAAGATTGACAAGATGGTGAAGGAGCTCCAGGACAGGGAGGAGAAGCGGAAAGCATTTAGTAGAAGGCGTAGGTTCCATGAAGAGAAGGATATTGACTCTATCAATGACCGTAATGAGCATTTCAACAAGAAGATTGAAAGAGCCTTTGGAAAGTATACATTGGAGATTAAGAACAATCTTGAGAGAGGAACTGCTTTGCCAGACTGAGGTATGATACACTAACATTTTGCATTGTTCTATCGTGCACTTAAAGATCATTCGAGTGTCATGTAGTGGTTGTCTTGTATTATTTTGCCCCTAGTAATTTGTTTCTCTCTTGGTGTCATTATAGTGTGTCAGTATTAAATTCTGCCCAGTCCTTGATAGAGTAAATTTACAATTCAGATATCTATGCTTATCAGAAGAAAAATAGGTTGCAATTCTGCAATAGAGATTTCAAACTTAGACAAGATTTATTGTCCATGTGAAGACCATCTATCAAGTTGATTAAATTATGTAGGAGGAATTGAAACCTACCCTATATTATCTAGAATAAGTTAATGCAAATAAAAAGGAAAATTAGAAAGAAAACAGAAGGAAGAATACCAATAATAGTAATGATGATCAGTGATGAAATAATAGATCAATGATCACTTTTACATGACCAATGGGTGGGCTTGTGCCATATTACATCTATGAAAGGAAATCAATCCCTGCAACTCTAAGGAGATAATATGTACATCATTATCATCATCATCGTCTAAACCTTGTCTCAACTATATGGGGTTGGCTATGTGAGTCCTGTTTCTTCATTCTGTTCTGTTTGGTGCCATATCCACCATCAAATTATGGGTGATTAAATCATTTCATAGTACTCCCACTCGGTCCTTTTCAGTCTGCCCCGCTCTTCTAGCCCCTCCTACTTGTAACAGATCAATTCTAATGGATGCTGTCAATGGTGTTCTATGCACATGATCAAACCACCTCAGTCTACTTTCTCTCATTTTATTACCTATTGGAGCTACTCCAGGATCCTTTGTATGACTTCATTTCTGACCCTATCTTTTCTAACCACTCGTCCATCTAAGCATATACAACTGCCACAGTCATTTTTTGGACATGCTTCTTAATTGCTCAACACTCTGCTCCATAAAATATAGCTGGCCTTACAATTGTTTTATTGAAATTTTCTTTTAGCTGAAGTGGTATTCACCTATCACATAAGGCTCCAGATGTACTCCATTTTGCCCATCCTATTCTAATTCTATGAGCGACATCCTTCTCAATCTCCTCTTTGTTATGAATTGTTGAACCAAGGTAATGGAAAGAGGTTACATTGAGTTATCTCTTGGTTTCCAATACCAAGTGTTTCCTCATTTTCCCTCCTATTTAAATTTACATTGCATATATTCTATTTTAGTCGTACTTATTTTAGAACCTCTTGTTTCTAATGCACTTGTCCATAAACCTAATTTTGCATTTACTTCTTTGTTAATTTTATCAAGTAGTACTATGTCATCAGCAAACATCAAACACCACGGAACCTCTTCTAGAATATGTTTAGTCAAGATAATATATACCTGTATACATATTTTAATTTTTGTCACTTTTCTTTATGCAAATGGTAGAGGTCCTTTGTAGCCTTACCCCTTGACCTTAAATATTCCTCAAGACCCCTAACTCGGTGCCTATGTGATTGGCCTAATAGTACTCCATAGACCTTCTAGGGTTTTGCTATTTATTTATCCATTTAATCTCTTTCCAATATTCTTGTATTATTGAGATAATAATTACAGCTAAGAACTTCCTAAGTTTTAAGTAGATAAACTTCTTTCTTTGTCAATATAAAACAATTTCTTTTATATTGTTTTCAACAGATTTTACTTGGTTAATTATAACAATATAAGGCTTTCAATTTACATGTAGATAGACATTATCCGAATAATTTGCTTTAGTTTTATCCTTTTCTTTGTAAACTTATTCTGCTTTCAAGATTATCATTATAGATTATTCTTTCTTATTTTCCTTTACAAAATATTTCTAGTTATACATTTAATATTTTTTTGAGAAGTGGTTCAATTGAAAGAATTGAAGAAGCCCATGTACAACAAGGGCTGAATGCTGGGAATTTGCAAATAGCCCAAAAGACAGCTGCAGATACCATCTTCCATGCTAGTTTACCACTCTACTCCGTCCCCCAATCTGCCATGCCTCCAAAAATTCTTTAATTGTTTCTGGAAGGCATCCTTATGCCCCAAACAAACATTACATCCTTGTCCATATTTTAGAGGCAAAACTGCTAGAGATGATCTTCCAATTCCATACAACTGCCCCAGAAGATACAATTCAAATTATCCACTGCCATCCCACATTTGATCAATATTTTTTTGATAATTAATCAATATATATATTGCATTGACTACCATGAAAAAGGCCCTGGCTGTACATCTAAACAGTAGGGACAATACACAACCGGCGCCTTGAGCTGTCTGTGCAATAAAAACATACAGAGGAATATTACATTACAAATCTAAGGTCCCAGAATATATCCCAAAAATTACATTTCATGAAATCGTCTGTTGTAAGGCATCTCCTCTTTGTTGCAACCCACAGTGAAAAGGAGATTTTTGATGGAGCCACAGTACACCACACTGCAGAGCTTGGGAACCTGCTATCATTCCTTGGTACTTTTCCTTACAGAGTGACTTAACAGAGAACTTCTTTTGTGATCCCACGCTCAAATCCTTTTATCTTCCTGGTTTCTGTTCAGATGGATATTATTTAATGTCTGCAACAGCTCCAAGACAGAATCAACTTTAGTAATATATAAATGATGCATTCTTCTAAACTATTATCAAATATAAACGATATAATAGCATGGGAAGCATAGTTACATATGATCATTTTGAAAGCATCATTTTATCATTCTACAGTGATGTTATTATTTAAAAGAATGTCCTTTTATAATTTAAAAAAGTATTAACAGATATTAGGTAAATTAATATTTATTATGTTATAATATATATATATATATATATATATATATATGAATGGTCTGACATTTCTACTGAACTGACATTTAAAACTTTGCTACCAAACAGAAGCTTCTAAAGAGAACAAGACCTTTTAAATGGAATACCAGGCACTGTTTTGGGACATTATACCAGGCACTGTAATTCATTTTGAAATTTGTTTATTTGTTTTTAAAGGGGAAAACAAGAATCTATGAGGACAAACTTGTTTATCTATATCTTAAACATGTAAACAAATTACTGGTTGTTTCTATTCTGCATAAATGAATGCAGAAAGACATTGTTCATATTAACTAAACAACTTCATTAATGAAAAAAGAATGATTATTATAAGATGACATAGCTGGTGTTCTACTTACCCAATACAAGTTCTTTAATAAAATAAAAATGGCAAAAGAAATTTAATTTTCTCAATCAGTTTATTAATTTTGGTTAAGCTTATTTGAATAGATATGTTTCTTATGGATCTTAATTCATTCTAAGCAGGCCTGCAGCCATGATATGTCCGTGCAGCCTATATGTCTCGGTTGTATTTTTAAGATGGAGGCCAATTGAACAGTTGGTGCATGGGTAGGATATATGTTGAACTGGGGGAAGGCTGCACACACTTACGTAGTTGGAGAAACTGTTTACAGTTTAAGCATAATGAGGTTGAGAAAGGAATTAGCTCAGACTTTGCCTAATCATGTCATTGCACAGATTGATAAGTGGTTTTGCAATGTAAAATTGGGTAAGTAAAGTACTGATTAAGATATAGCCATCCATCATCATGTAAGAATAGGTATCTGCTTAATGGTGGGCTCCATGATTAAAGCCAATGGAAATGAAATCAAATATCCTGATGCAAATTTTGTAATGTTCCATCTAAAATCCCTTTTGGACTGTGGTGCATTTAATTACTGATATAATATGATCGTTTTAGATTTTTAGTCATGCATGAAGCCTGAGCTAATAAACAAGCTCAGAGACTTGCAGCAGGGTTTGTATTGTAATCAGTTAAACTTGAGCCAGAGTTTTCTGTTTTGCCGTTGTTCAAGGCTTCAGGCCTTTTGAGTTTTGGTAAGTGCTTACTCGTCTTCTTTCATTTCATTCTCAGGAGGAGCCCCCCAGAGCCATGATGTTCGAGTTGAGCATTATCTCTGGTTTCATATGAACCTTCAGGTTCAGTATTTTTGGGGGTTTGGTATAAAGCGCCATATTCATTAAACAGAACGGAGCGATGAAACAGGATTCATCATATAAAACACCATATTAAAAGGTTTTTGATAGTTGGGATAAGGCTTGGATGATGTCATGATGATGATAAAATAATGGGCCATCTTTGTTAACCTTCCATAACTTGCATTTGAGAGTTGCCACTGCCTTAGCGGAAGCTTCAAAGTATATATACGATACATTTGATATAGGGGGTATAATATTCTATCTTTTGATGCTTATAGATCTGTTTACAAATGATTTCAAGTCATTTCTCTCTCTATAATAATAATAATAATAATAATAATAATAATAATAATAATAATAATAATAATAATAATAATAATAATAAACCCAAAACCAAATCAATTATTAATTAATTGGGATAATTGGATATGACCCGATTAGATTTGACATCTATAATTGCCAATTTTCCATGAATAATATATCTTTAACAAAAATGGCAGTAAATAGTAAACGTTTTATATGTTGATAAAGTTTCTTATGCATTGGCCTTAACATTAATACTTTCAAACATAAAGCATAACAAAAATTACAAAAAACAATAGAAAAACTAGAAGACGTTTATAAGTTTATAAATTATATATTATTAATTACATAATGGGTTCAGTTCTATCAGATATATCCGACCCATTGACAGCTCCAGGTCCGACTATGATACCGGCAGAGTTGACCCGTGGTTGTTTCAAATTTCAATTATATGAATGGAGGTGTTCTAACTTCTTACCATAAAAGCTGAGTGAATATTAATGAAATGATTTACGAAAAGATAAAAAAAGAATATTCATGAAATGAGAAACTGCCAGAGTGCCAGTACAAGCACCCGACGGATACGGATACGGTAAATATTTGTGTCAGGTGAAGAACTCACTGACCCAGAACCAGAGACGGGAGTCTTTGATGTGCCGTCTTATCGTTGAATCGTTGAAGTCGGACAGCCCACCATCCCGCTTCTTTGGCGGGTAAAGGAAAAATAATAATATTATATTATAGGTATATATTCAACGGTATGAAAATCCTCTGCACACTCCACACCCTCTGGACATCTGTTACAAGACCGTATTGTAGTTGGTGGGTTTAGGGTTTCATTTTTATTCCCACAATGAAGGTCAGGGTTTGGATTTTTAGACGTTCGTGGGTTCATTTTTTGGTTTGCGATCTCTTTGATGGCAACCGCTAGTGAGACTGAGCATTTTCGTGAGGTTACTCATTTGGACTGGGATGGGATTCTTTTTAAAGATATTTATATCTTATTTTCTCTCTCTCTCTTGCAGTTTTATCTCCATTTTGTATTTATTATTTTCCAGTCATTCCATGCCATGATGCTTGCCCTTTAGGGGTGGACATCGACATTTTCAATTGTTATTACCTGCCAATGGCATTTCTATCTTTGCTTTATAGATTATCTACTGTATACTGTGGCATTCATGCAATTTCTATTTGAATCGTTTACTGTTGTGTGCGAAACTATGAGTTTGGGAAACCCAACTCATAATTTTTCCTAAAACGTATTCTATGTAGTTTGTTAGTTGTTTTTGTGAATCGGCAGACCTTGGCTTGGGAAACGCAAATAGAATTAGTTGATGATAGTCTGGGTTTTCATACATAAACTTGACTTGACACCTAGCTTTGCGCACTCACTAACCGATCAACCAGTCACCTTGCTTTCCCATCAAAACAGTTTTGAATCCATTCTTGAGAAGAACTTAACATGAGTGGAGGTTCTTTAAGTTATCTGTGTTTTACACAAAACAGTTTGCTACCAGTATCAGGGACATTTCTTTTTCATATTCATCTGTTTTTACTTTCTGCATGCCCAAATTTCTCCATCTCCTAACAAGTATATTCAATATTTGCATGTTTTACTCTGCACATTGGGACAGCAAATTCCTGCCCAATAAGATGATAGTTTGTTTTGAACAACAAGATTGCACCTCCAAGTTGGAAGGAGGATCAAATAAATCACTTCATCTCTTTTCCTGAGTCTAAGTCAGTTTTGAATTGGTCTGGGTTTGTTGTTATAGCAGCCTTATAGGTGGAACTGTGGAAGTGGGATTCTCAAGCTGTTATTTAGGTTGGGTGATGAATGAAGAAGGTTATCCCTGGGCTCTGTGATACGTGATTAGGGAAACATGATCTCTAGCTTCAAATATGACTTCCTTGTTCAGGTGGGTTAGTCAATCCATTCTCATGCTGACTTGTTGGCGTAGGGGGGAGTTAATAGTGTGGATTGTGTATGGGGCCTACCCTATTATCTGAGCAGATTGATGGATTTTGATTTTTTTTTTTTTGTGGAGAAGCCAGAATGGTATTTAAAATTTTCCTTGTTATTCGTATTAGGAGCTGTTAATTTATTCCTATTGTTGTTCTGTGATGTCTTCTACTATGTAATCTTTATATAGTGTTCAGTTACTCGTTTGCATATCCTAAAGTCATTCTCATTTTCCTATATATGCTATTAATTTACCTTTTATATTCAATTGTTTTAATTTTGTAATCATGATCTAACTATTGTAATACTTTTGCAACAGTATTCAAGTATATCTTGAAATAGTTAGTCACAGGGGGACTGGGTAGTTTTGATCGGAAAGAAACAAAACAGCAATTAGTTGCACAAACTAGTTTTTTATCCTTGGGTTGTGGTCAAGTGCAAGCAAATTATTGATCCTTTTGAAGCCATAAATGGAAGGCCCAAAATCCCGAGTAATACAAAATCCAGGTATCCATGTTTCATATTGTTGCATTTCTTTTATTTCTTCTTTGTTTTGTATTCATACAATACTTCTACCTCTGTCCCAGTGACAGGAAAAAAGTATCATCGTAAGTGGACCAAAAAGCCAACTTCAAAACCTAAACCTACAGCAAACTGGCATAGGCCAGTCACTCGTTCTGCTACTTTCATGAAGACCAAATCCCCTGGTGCAACAGTGGATATCATTGATTCTGAGTTGGATGAATCACCCCCTTCAATGCATTGTCCTAAACACATGTTCACTCCACCATCCCAAAGCACTGCTGATTCTAACTGGTCTGAGAATAATGCTCCAGATCCTCACGACTCACTCTCTAGACCTTCTACAATGGTTGATCAATCAGTTACCGATTCCCCCAGCTCCTGTGCACAGAGCACTCTCCAAGCTTCTCCTATGTATGCCCCTCCAAGGGATTCTGTTCTATTGGTTATGCCTACTATTGACATGGCTGCAATGTCGGATCTTTTCGATACTATTGATTCTCTTATTGCATCTGAATTTGCACCAACCAGTTTGGATACTTCACCATCTTCTGTTCCTATAGCTAAGAATTTTGAATTTGATCGGGCCAAGGCTTCACTTTGTCGTCTCCTTGCTATGGACTTTACTGCTGTGACACACCCTAGTCAGATGCAGGAACTAATCAAAACTTTAGAGCAATTAAAAAACAACAAAAGTTTGTTGCCAAACCAGTTGGTGGCTCTACAGAGGTTGTCTGAAATTGGCCAAATGGGTAAGAACTTTGAGAAAGCAAATACTATTATCCAGTCTGCTAATGAGTTCCTGGAACGGTACCAAGAAAATACCAACATTTTGAAGAACAGTAAGGTTGAGTTGTGTACTCTCTCTGAGGAGGTTTCAAAGAAGCAGGCTGAGATTTTTAAGTATGAAGCCAAAATGAATGTGATACAATCACAGATTTCTGTTCTCCAAAGACGTTTACTTGAAATATCTAAGAATCATAGTGAAGCCACTTCAGATCTCAAATCTCTTCAGGCTACCATTTCAGCCAAGGCTTCCGCTAGTCAACAACTTATAGTGAAGTGCCAAGCTCAAGGTGTGAAACTAAAGGATGTCTGTGCCCAAAAGGATTCTGCTGAGACTCTTAAGACCAATATATTGGTTGAGTGGGCTTCATTTCAGACTTTGTTTCTTAATTTCTTTAAGCCTAGGTAAGCTCATGAACTATTTATTTTGTGTCCATGTTTTGCAGTTTAGTTTTTTTTATATGCATTTCTTTTGTAGGCTTGATTATTCTATCAATCTTATTAAATATATTGTTACCCTTTGTTTGGTTGCTTCTAAAATGGTTGAATAGTACTATTTCATATGTGATCCACTTATTACATGGTTTGAGGACCACTGCCCATATAATATAGCTCATATTCTCCAGACAGCTTCTATGACTTCATATGGTACTTTTGAGGTTGGGTAACATGAGTTTCAAACTTTGTGCCCACGAACAATATTTCATTTATCAAATACCCATACCCTTGGTACTTTGTCATAAAAAAGTTCAGGATATTCAATATCTTAAGCAGAGCTTCATTGAATTTCCTAATTCAATTTATATTGCAACAATTAACTCAGTAGGAGCAAAACTTTTCTGAGCTCAACCATCCATGACAAGGAAATAACAAATTTGAATTGGTATGACAACATTATGCATGGAAATCTGGGCATAACATGTAAAACTTGTATTAATCATATGTAGATGTTGCGAAGTATAGAGGGAGAAAAGAAGAAGATTTTCTTTATTGATGATAAAAACATATTGAGCATACACCTTAAATAAGAAAAGATAGGAAA
>NW_010729118.1:62272-98245 GCF_000365185.1 Nelumbo nucifera | reverse complement strand
GGACATCTCCCCCTGACTTGTTGTCACTGCCTGATTTTTTCTTCCAACCCGCCGGTTTCCCGTGCAGCTTCCAGCAGGTTTCCCAAGTATGCCATGGCTTTTTACAATGATCGCACTAAGGCCTTTGCTTTCCTCCTCGCTTATCTCCGTCTAAGTCTGCACCTCGGGCCACAAGAGTGGACCCTTCATTCTCTGTTTTTGTTTCACTAACATTCTTCAACATCACTTGCCGCCTTGCTTCTTCTCTACGCACTTCTGAAAAAACCTCTCTTATAGTAGGCAAGGGCTTTCGTCCTAAGATACGTCTCCAAACCTCATCAAGTTCTTTGTTCAAACCAGTCAAGAAGACAAAAACCCGATCTCTTTCTATCTTCTTTTTGTATCGAGCACTGTCACTGGGACTTTCCCATTCTTCTTCTTCAAATAAATCCAACTCCTGCCAAACAACCATCATCTCATTATAATAAGCTATACTTCACATTCACCTTGCTGCATCTTCCACATTCGGGTATTCAGTTCGAACAGTTGTGAATGATTGTCCAAATCTGAATAGGTTTCCCTAACAGCTTCCCACACATCGCGAGCCGTTGACAGAAACATGAATGGTTTTCCAACTACAGGATCCATAGAGTTGATCAACCAGGCGATAACCATAGAATTTTCAGAACGCCACTGCCTGTACTTTGGATCATCAGTGGCTGGCGGTTTCACTTCGCCATTCAAATAGCCGAGTTTCCCTTTGCCGTCAATCACCAACTGCACGGACTGAGACCACTCAAGATAATTTTTTCCATTCAATTTGTGAATGGTAATCTGCAGGGAATTCTTAGAAAGAGAAATAGCCGCTGGTTGAATACCTCCCTCCGAAGATGTCACACCACTGGTCACATCCGAAGATGCTGAACCTAAGCCAACCATGGCGGCTTTAAAATTCATGGTCGAACCCTAAAGTTCTGATACCATGTTGCGAAATATAGAGAGAGAAAAGAAGAAGCTTTTCTTTATTGATGATAAAAACATATTGAGCATACACCTTAAGTAAGAAAAGATAGGAAAGACAAAACCCCTAGAATTTCTCTCAATCAGGGATTGACTAAATCTTTCCCTTAATCCTAGGATATGACTTTCCTAAATTTATTCAAATCTAATCTTTCCTAAATTTATTCAAATCAAATCATATATTTCTTAATTTGCCGCAAATCCTGTCTTTCTTAATTTGCCGACAATAGACTTATGTCCACCTATCATTAATACCGCAGGTTGTGCCATGCTTACATTATTAAGAATTCTGTTGGTGGCTTCCACCTAACCTTTTTCTTGAGCATAATAAGGTTTTGGGGTTAAAAATCCTATACTGCTTATCAAAAAAAAAATCTAAATCCTATACTCATAATCAAATACTTGGGTCATTGCAATTGTCTTAGTAGTCCCAGATAGGGGTGATTATTTCTAGCCTTCCCAGCCAGCCTTCAAATTTCTGGGCATGGGCCTAGGACCAATACTTTAGGTCCAGCCCATAATATATACTTATATATTATATTTTTTTGATGGATATATTATAATATGATGCATTAATGTATCATATATAATATTTTCTGTTATATAAAATAGAAAAAGAGGGTACAGAAGGGGAATGACCGGAAGTCACTCAAGATAGAAAAGAAAAACAATCTCCAACTCACAAACATGCAACCAACCCTGCCGAGCCTCAAAATCACCAAACCCAAGAGCCCAAAATATCACATCAATCAAAAAAAAAAAAGAGCCCAAAATATCACTAAACAAACACAAGCTACAACAACCAAAGACCAAGCAAAACTCAATAATGTGAAAACTCAACCTCAACACCAGCTCCACCTTCAAAACTGCAGCCTCTAAACCACTAACCACTAAAAACTTCTAGAGGTTTTCTTGGTCTTCAAGATTTTCTTGCTTGGTTTAATCCCAAATAGGCCTCCTTTTAGTCTAGCAAAAACCTATGAGACCAGAATGTCTCGATGTTTTCTGTCTTTTATCTTCTATTTGCTAAAACACACTTCTGGGAATCCAACAAGCAAGGTGGGGGTTCTCATTAATTCTTTCCAATTCCAGAACTGTGTTTCTCTTAAAGAATTGGGCATCAACTAAAACTGCAGTTTTTTTTTTCTCACTACCATCCTCTTCCAAACTCGTTGTGGTTAAGTTGTTATGGCCTTCATCAATTGGCGGCACAGGCACTTGAAAATCTCCAGTGTTCTCGTTTTCAGGCATCACGTAGTGTTCTTCCAGATGTTGGAACATTTTCCTTGTAAATGACTCACCTCCCAAGACAAGCAAGCCTAGAGCTTTACTTACCTCCACAGCTTTCTCTCTGACCTTAGCCACACCAATAGATTTGTCAATCTGATGAGTCTCATCTAAAAGACTTCTTCCTCATCCTCCTCACTTAGACTTCTCTCCTCATACGTTCTTTTCCTATAATAAATTCTTGTTTTCCTTAAGCTCTGGTCACATTCTTTGATCCTTTCTCCGGAATAGTAATCAAAGCCGAACAGGATTGTGGACCCTTCACTATACTTCCCCCATCTCCGTCTGGATTCAGCACAAGGATCTTATCCGTGCCTTCAATCAACAGAGAATCAACCCCCAAAATTTTTGATTGTTTGCTCTCAAGGGTCTTCCTCATATTAAACTTAGAGAAATAGAAAGAATCAAAGTAACCTACCTCTGATTAATACTTGTGTTCCACAACATTGTGACTGAGAGAGGTGCAATCAACAAGCTCTTTCTCCACCCCGAAAAACAAAAGAGTCTTCTCACCTTTTCCTCACCTTGTGGTTTGTGCCTTTAATGAACAAAAAGACTAATTATATGCAATTACAAGTTTTTCCTTGTGGATTTTGGTTTTATCCTCCTCTGAAATTGAGATAGGATGGGAACATAAATTTAGTGAATAAGTAAACTTTTCATTTACATATTTGGCCATCAATTCTATTATTAGATAAGCCGTGGGCGTTTGTGCAATTTATGAGAGCCCGCAATTAACCAAATTAAATGTTGAGGTTGTAGGTATTGTTTTTCCTATTTCTTTACTCAGCTGGATTGAAGTATCAGGCTTTAGATGGTTCTGATCCTTAGTATTTTTTTATACAATTTCTGGAGCCAAGTTGAATAACGAGGCTGAAGATGGTTTGGTTATATATTCAACTTTTTGCATATGACAGAAAATTGTTATGTTATGCATGTAGAGATAAAAAGAGAAAAGTAAAGGACATGGAGCAGATGATGGAATGAGAGATAGGAGATCGTCTTTGAGTAAAGGGAAGCAGAGATGGAGCAAGGCACCCTCCTTGGGATGGCGAGTTATTTGTTGACTGTTCTTTGGCTTACACCTTATTGGACTGGTCTTTCTCTCCCACTCTCTCAGGGATCTTGTAAAGAAGTGAGATGGTTACATGACTAACCCATATAAACATCTTAATTTTTTGAGAAATATAAACTCTACGTAATGAAATCGAGTGAAGTGGTCCCTCTTTGTTTCAAGTAGGCTTCCTTAATTAGTATAGATTTTCTGCCAAAATAAGCCCAATTTAATTGAGGGAAAAAAAATCCTTAAACCTCCCCCGAGGTTTGTTATAAATACTAAAACATCTCCCCATCTTTCTAAATGGATAACCTCCTCCACAAGGTTCAAATGTATCGGTCGATACGTATTGTTTCGAGAGCTCCCCGATACATCCCTATAAGAAGTGTATTGGGGTTTTGACCAATTCAGGGGTGGAGTCTTAAATCGCTCTTGAATCGGTTTTAAAAAAAATAAAAAAAAATACCGATATGGTCTAATACACCCCTACTGTCATATCGGACATATCGATATTTTGAACCCTACTGATATAGCATGACAACCGCCCTTCACTTATGCTAAAAGTTGCTGTCATCATAGGGCCGTCAATGGATCGGGTCTGGTTTGAGACAAGGTGTATCAGTCCCAACCATCGGGACAAAATTACAGACCCAGAACTGTCTAGATTATTAATTGAGATAATTTGGTTTGATCTGATTAGACTTGATTATACTGACATCTGTAATTAATTATGTTAATAACAACTTCAAACTTAATATAACTTTGACAATGAAATAGTAATTTTTTTTTATGTTAATTAATCTATGTATTTTTAACCAAAATTATCTTATATATGATCTATCAAATTTACCTTTTATACATAAAAATATAAGAAAACTAGGAGACTTTTATACATTATTAACTCAGTAATCGGTTCAGAATCAATCAAGTGCTTTTTAATCTTGTTAGCCACCTGTCATTCCAATAATTTATGTCCATGAAGTTTTGTAAAAGTAGAAGTCTAACTTTGTTTTATTTGTCAACTTCTGATTGGGCTGACATTATACAGGTGGCATATTTAAAGGATGGGCTTCAATATGAATGATTTTGATTTGTCAGAAAGTTGTTATATGGGCCACGTCAAAAACTAGGTAACTCACTCACTAGTAGGGCATTTTTATGTTAGATTCAAACATCTAAAAACCTTATTAGGACATTCTTGATGTTTCTCCCATTCTGTTAAAATTAACAGCAGAATCATGGGATGTTTAAAGATTATGATAAAACTGAGGCGGGAGGATGAGGGGAGAGGGGTTAATGTCGTACTATCGGCTTAGGCTCAGTTTGGAAGGAGTACAAACACAAATGTAAATATGTAGAGTGCAAAATTTTGTATTTTGTATTATTTTGTATGTTTTATATGGTGTATATTTATATTTGTACTTTTTCCAAACTGAACCTAATGCTTAGTTGGAGAAGAGTGCAAATACAAATATGCATGTATTTGCACCATATACATTTGTATTTGCATTCTTCTCTGGAAAGAGTACAAATACAAATATGTACAGTATAAATACATACAAAATAATACAAAATTTAAAGATTTGTACTCCTTTCAAACTGAGCCTGAACAGCTTGTCCAAATATGGTTAAGGAACCAGAATTATACAGATCCTTAATTCAGTCTGTCCGACCTTTTTGAATGGGCTTTATAGCAGCCCAATAATAATCATTTTATAAGATACAAGCAGTGGCATCATAATGCTATACTCCCTGATTAAAACCCTTGTGATCATTATATTTAGATGATCAAAATCTCTCAAATCTAGTCTCAACAAATAGCCCCTAAGCAAGTTTCGAAGTATCGGCACGTATTTGCAGGTGCCGTGAAAGGTGATGTACAAAGCGTTGCATGGTAAAGTTGTTTATTAAAAATGTCATGTGTATTGCTTATACGTCACATAGATATGAGCATTAGACTACATAATTGCCGTTTTTATGGATATGCGATGTCAAACTCTCTGGAATAGCGCGAGTCGGTCTGGATTAGGTTAGGGTTGGGTTGAGGTCAATCTTAACCCAGTCATCAGCCAGTCAGCCCAAATTTTCTTTATTTTTTTTGTTGGGCTGGGTCTGGTTTTTTTATTTCATTCTGCTAAAA
This sequence comes from Nelumbo nucifera, assembly GCF_000365185.1. The sequence continues at coordinate 92,762 of NW_010729118.1, read as the reverse complement.
TGTTTTTTTTTTTTTTTGGGCAAATGCATGGTAGTATGTGAAAATTTATTCTATGAGAATGAATTATAACTACACAACACCTCTTGTAGTGGTATTTGTTTTCAACTTTTCATTACGACATTCGGTCCCATGAAACTTGTGGTTGAGGTTAGTGGTGAGCAAGAAAAACTGAAAAAGTATATCAATCCGGAAAATTGATCGAAACTGAACAAAATATTTGATTAATTCGCTAATCAAATCGATCGGTTCAGTTAACCAATATAGAAAACTGGCAGTTAGTAAACTGACCACTATACATATAATTCTATATATTTTAGGTATATTTATGTATATCATATATATTTATATACATATTTTATATTTTCTTTATATATTATAAATTAATAAATATGTATTATATATAAATATATATTTATAATATGTAATATATTATTTATTATTTAAAATATACTATTATATATATATTTCTGTTTTTTATTATTTATTTATATAATTTTTATAATATATATTGTAAATATAAAAAACTGACCAACTGAATCAGTCAATCGATTAACCGATCGGCTTCGTTTTGATTTTATTTACTGGTTTTTCAGAAACCGATAATATCAATTCGGTTCTAAAAATAAGCCCATGATTAGGTTAACTGAACCATGAGCACCCCTAGTTGAGGTTATTCACTTGTCTTATGAAACATAGTGATTTCTACACAATAGTAAGACTTTATTTATTTTCCTTTAAATTTCATATAAACATACTTTGATTCAATGCATAAAAAAAGTTAAAGGTTCACTGGTTTTAGCATATGTAGGAGTACCATTATATTACACTAGAGAATTTTGTTTACTTTAAATTTAAAACTTATTGATATATACATATTTATATAATATGTATGAATATATAAAGACATGTCGGGTTGAAAGTAAGTTGGGTCTGGATTCTTATCTTTCAACACTTATCCTAACCTTACACTTTTGACCAAACTCCCTCTATGTTAAAATATTCAGCAATAGTGTCCCGAAATCCGACCACTGATGCAGCCCAAATGGGAATTAATTATTTCACTGGTTGTATGTAAAGGAAACCAATCTGTGATAGTTGAAAAACAGTTAGGACTCCAAGTCCAACCCAGTTTTCAGAACACCCATATATTTAACTCGTCTGATTTCAGTTTTCAAACCGTAGAATCAAAGAAAGTTCCTTGGGGTATTCCAACTCCTTCCCTTCTTAATGGCCTTCAGCAGAAGATCAGATCAGAACAACATAGAATCCGCCATTACTAATTCCACCTTGCGTCCACAGATTACAGACCTCTTCAGGCTGTGTTTTATCATGCTATTCTCTTTCTAGGTTATTTCTACTCCATTTAACTAAAATATCTTGACCCCTTCTCCTTCTTCCTTCTTTTTCAGCCATATTAAAAGGACACATATTAGACTACGACCAAGATGTGGCTCTGATTCTTTCTTTCTCATCGTTTGTTTTATTATTTTTTATTTGTTAGATATTTGGTAAGTTGCAGTTGAATCAATGTGTCACACTTCATCACTGAATTCTTTAAGTCAGGGTTGGTTAAATACAAGAAACAAACAAACACGCACACACACTCTTTCTCATCTTCAAATCTAGAATTGACACACGTAAAATAAAAATGCTGGCCATACGGTCCACATCCATATGGGCACCACCATCACCACCTCAAAGGAATCACCTTAACTGGGTCCCATGCATTGTTTCTCATAGACGGTGATAGACAACGGTTTTATCCACCCTGAACCCGAATTGCTAGAAATATAGAATTGGAGTCAACAGGGTTGGTTTTGTGGACCAGCCCAACACAATTGTCATTGCTTCAGTGCCTGGGGTCCCGGGACACCTATGTCATGGGTGGGTCCCAATACTTGCCCTGCATTGCATGTTTCTAGAATCGCGGGCCCCATCATTATATGGGGCAATTATTGAGTGGCCCCACTGAAGGATTGACCGTGATTAAACCCAGCATATAACTCAGATCAATTTTAACCATCTGACTTGAGAGCAATATTTGAAGAGATTCACCAACATTTCACCGCCGTTCAATTAATCCAAAATATCAAACAAAATCAGATGGTTATAATCTCATGTGAGCCCTCGGAGGACAGTCCTTTCTCCGTAAAAGTGGGGTATGATCATTTAGTATGAGATTTGCTCTATGAATCAGGAGTGGTTCCCTGTTTGGGCTGCCAAATTAAATAAATATCTTTTTCCCTCTTCTTGAAAGTAGGGGTGTCCATAGTTCGGTAATGGAACCATGGTTGTAAATCAAATTTATGGTATCGGTTTTTTCATTTTTTCAAAATAAAACTGAATCGGTACCACCGGTTAACCGGTCCATTGGTTTTAATTTTTGACCGGTTTGGTTTTTTATATTTATAATATATTATATGAATACATGTATAATATTATATTATAAATAATAAATAATATATAATTTATTATCAATATTTTAAAAATATATACTATATAATATATTTATAAATAGATATTATAAATATAACATAAATATATATTTATATATAATATATAGAAAATATGTGACATATATTATATATATCGGTTGGTTCGGTTAACCGCTGATTTTTTTGTAAATTAACTGAAAACCAAACCGAAATTGAACCGATCAGTTCAGTTAACAAAATTTTGTGGTTTGATTTTCTTGATTCGATTCGGTTTTTTGGTTTTTTGGTTTTTCATGAACACCCCTACTTAAAGGCTGCTTCAAAACTATACAGAAGAAGTTATATATATATATATATATATATATATATATATATATATATATGCAAAAGATGTCATTCTAATAATACCAAGAGAGATTAATTTAAAAATGAAATGAATTGAAGTTTTCTTTTTTATAGTCTATAATATATAATGGTTGCTTTCTTAGTTTAGAGAATTCTAACATTATAGAACTATACTACATTACTACTCAACATGGAAAGTTGTCTAAATCAACAATTCAGATGAACAAAGAATATTCTTTATTCATAGTCAAGTTTCAGTCCTGGCAAAACTAAATCCATATGGTGTATTTTAAAGCTTAAACAGCTCAATTTCTTAGAGGCTATTGACCAACATAACTTCAGAAAGGCCCAATAACTGATTAGAGAGTATGGAGCTGATGACATAGAGTAGGCCCAAAGAACTGGCTAATCCANCCCCCCCACAAAGGTTCGCCAATCTCTATTTGTACATTTTTTTCCACTAGGCTGAAAGGGAAAAGGCCAATTACAGGAAGTTTCTCCTCTTTTTTTACCATTTTTTAAAGTCAGGTTGGTATGCAGAGGTAGCCTACTGCATCTTCTAATTAATTATAACTATTTTTCTTAGGTGGCCTACTGCAGTCTTCCTTTGTCTATTTTACATCTTGTAATTAATTATAAAGCAGCAAGAGGCAGTTCCATACTTTTCAAGGTAATTTTTCCATCAAATTTAGTAGAATGAGTATTGATTTTCTCAATATTTTTTTTTTCATTTAAGAAAATAAATTAAATATCACCTTATTTAATAGTAAAATAATTATTGATTCTACTCCTCTCAAGTTTGTATTATGATTTCAGTTTAACATTAAATGCTATTCTATATAACATATTTCTTCCCACTTCTCTCTTTAGATTCAGAGCTCCATCCCCCTTTTTTTCTATTCCAATTAGTGTATACATTTTTAAAAAAGATTACGAGGCCCTCCACATACTTTGCACACTAGGAACTGCCTATCTAAACTATTTTCTACTCTTGTAATTTGCATTCCCTTTTGTCGTATTAGATTTTTATTATAAAAATAAATGTAAGATCTCGGATTTGTTGTAGAAGAGACCTGAAATAAAATCCCACTGTCACCAGGGTTTAGGGAGACCGTATTTACTGTGAGGGAGACATATGAGATATATTGAATGTGCGGTTGCAACTTGCTGTGAGGTGCGCTTTGGAAGGAGCAAATCCGAATTTAGGTTGAGGGGGGGCTAAGGGATGGGAGATAGGCTACCCCATTGTTGTATGGTCCCATGAAAACAAACAAAGAAAATACTTAAACAAATTAAATGATATCATTAGAGCTCTTCTGGTATGTCTTTCTGATATTGGGGGAAGGGGCTCACCTTGAATTAGATGAAATTGGATTTAGTTCTCACAAAATGATGCTATCCTACCAATTCATAGCCACTCACAACTGTGTGCATCGGAAATATTTCCTCATGAAACAAACAACTATATAAATACATAAATATTTTCAATAATACACGGTTGTAAGTAGATTGCGGTACTCCAAGTTGGAATTAGATGAAGTAACGTTTTGGTGGGGCCATAACAATACATCTACCCTGTGGTTCTCGGTTTTAGCCTTTTAGCCCTGCACTGCGATGAAACTATGTCATGGCAATTGGCAGAAGTGAACTCTTTAAGTTAGGATTCCCAGATGTCTCTCTCTCTCTCTCCTCTGAGTTTAATGACAGAACCTTGTAAGAGGTGCAGCTTTAGAATTTTTAGAAGTGATGAAGAGGGCGGAAGAATGTAAATTATGAACAAACGATTTTTTTGATCGAAACTGGTGATCGGAAGAAGCAGAGCCTTCGTTTGAAGCCAGTATGTTAATGAACACATGATTTTTATTTTTTGATATGTAGACAGCTGAAGCCTTTTCCTTTTTTTTTTTTTCCTGCGATCGATCATGGTTGCTTTCTATAGATTATAATACGAAGCCTATTCCTCTGGTTCTACCTCCACCTCTGCTCTGCCTGTTAGCTTTAATTATTCGAGTTTTCTTTCTGGTTCAATCTCATGTAATATTGTCTTTTATTTTCTCCAAGATTTTGTACATGATCCGGTGGTATATGCCACACTTCTCTCTCTCTCTTGGATCTGCCGCAAATAATGGTGTGTGAACCGAGTCCGGATCTGCTAATCATAGAGCGTTCCTCGCATCTATTTCACAGCATGTCCTGTGGCTGTGAGACGAATGTGAAGAGTAGGGGTGAGCAAAAAAAAACTGAAAAATCGAATCGATCGAAAAAATCGACTGAAACCGAACTGAAAAATCAGTTAACCGAATCGGTCAGTTCAGTTTCACTTCAATGTTCTTAAAAAACCGACAGTTTTGGTTTGGTTTTAATTAACCAGTTAACCGAACCAACTGATATATATACAGTAATATATAATATTATATATATATTATATTTTTTTTATTTTTATTTTTTAAAATAGAATACAAAAGTTTGGCAGTCTCTCAATCTCTTCGAAACCTTTCAGCCTCTTTGTCTCTTCAAAACCTAAACTTAATACATTCTCTGTTTCTCACCCTCTCAGTCTCTCTTAGTCTTCGTATCCCCCAGACGACCAGACCCCAATCCCAAGTGGCCAGTTCGACAGTCGACGTTGCAGTTCCCCTTGCTTTCCTCCGATGCTAGTCGTCCTTCTCCTTTGATTGACAGCCTCTCCGGCTCTCCCCCAGTGTCTTTGTCTTTGTCTCTCATTCTCTGTGAGTGAATGAGTCTGTGTCTCTATCTCTCTCTTCTCGCCTGTCATCTCCGCCACGTGGCTTGCGCCAACCACCAGCACCAAGCCGTCTTGCCGGCAAACAAGCACCAACTCCATCTCTGTATCTCTTTTCTCTCTCTCTCTCTCTCATCTCTCCTTTCTACAGCTCCACCAGCGCCACCTCTCAAGATCTCACTTCAGGTGACAGCTGACAGCAATCACCGGTACCAACCATTCCAGCACTGGCAAATCACCACCTCTAAGGCGCCACCTCTTTTAGGTATTTTATTTTATTTTTTTATTTTAAATGTATAAAAAACCGAAACACGATTAATTGCATTGATTCAGTTTTTTTGGTTTGAATATTTAAAAAATGATCAAATTAGTTCTATTTAAAAAAATACCTTACGATTCAATTAACCCAACTGTGAACACCGCTAGAGGACTGCTCTACGAAGAACAGAACCCAATTCATGTGAATCAGGCTATGTAACCAATCATGAGGTAACACTACGTCAGTGTTGTGTAAATTGGGATCCAACTCATGTGGACCGTGTGTGGAAAACACTGTGATGTCATGTGATTAGAGAAAGTTTTCTGTGACTACATGCAACCCGAATAATGAAATGCCAACACACTAGTGTTTGAAAGATAAAATTTTAGTTAATGTGATTTGTTTCGTGTATTTCATTTGGGGTTGCATGCGACCATGGTTGCAGCAGATGTAAGGTTCTCGTCGTATAAGAGAGAGAACCACCGATATGTTTTGAGAGGAAGGCCACGTATAAGAGAGAGATAAGCAGAGTTGGGGAGCCTGAAATTTGCAGGGCTATTCCCTTATCAGCGGATACATATCATTATTAGTGACCCACCGATATGTTATTGTAAAGACCGTTTCAGGGGTAGACGGGCCTTTAAACTAACCCACAATTAGCTAGAAATATAAAACGCTTATCAACATAGACCTGTATCAATATTTAGAAACCTTGATAGAATCAAACCCCGCTGCTCCCACTAGGATAGAGGGATGGGGATATCCCAACATGAAGCCTGAAAAAAGAAGAAAAAAAAAAAAAGCAACATGAAGAGCTCTTTCACATTGGTTTTGAAGTAGGAAACAATGAAAATGAGGGGACTGTTAGAAGGGCAAAATAGAGCTTTTAAAATATTAAATAAATCACGTGACGTCACATGCAAGTGGCATGTGAGGTTTCACTAACGGATGGGTAGTTGTTGTCCAATGACATCACTTGAAAAGGTATGTTATGGTGCAGTCAAAAGGTTGAGGGTATGTTTAAGTATTTAATTATCTCTAATAATAAACAACTACTAGAGATTTTGTTTTTCATGGTAACCGCGCTCTCTGTGCATTATATGGTTTTGACATCACCTTGCCCAATTTAAATAATGGGAAGTTGCCGCCTTCTTTCCTTACCAAACATGGTTTGTTTAATATATACTAACAGCTTGCTGAATTCTATAAAAAGCTATTTTCTGGATTCATTCAGATTAATTTGATGAGGGAATAAGGAGTAAGGTTTGCTGATAATTCGTTATCCTTAGCTACTGTAATTAACATCATGAGCACCAAGGTAAACACAAGCTTGGTTCCTCTCTTTCTTCTCTCTACCTCTCACTCAACTTTTCATTTTATGTTTGTGTTTGGATGGAAGGAGTGGTTAATTGGAATTGAATTCTGTGCCAAAAATACACCATTCGAAGTCTTTAGTTAGTTTGCTAGTTCTGTCCCCAGTTCCAATTCTACCCTGACCCAAACACTAGCTTTAATTTGCCATTTTTAATTCTTCATGTTACATTTTCATGTCTTGACACAGAAAATAGAGATGAAAGTCAACATCCCCAGCAACAAGTGCAAGACCCAGCTATTGAAATCCGTTACTAAACTTCAAGGTAATTAATTCTTAAAATCCTATCTCAGTCAATTCTACTCTCAAGTCTCAATATTCCAAAGCTATCAAACGTTCTTTGTCTCTTAATTACTATGTTATAACTTCGAAGGAGCAAACTGTGAGTAACTTGTAGCTTCTATCTTACTTTGTTGAGGTTGGTGAACCCTGAACCATATTGTGACTAAAGCAATGGTAGCTTACTTTTTTGGGGGAAACTGAATTGCTTTTGGGGAGAGGAATTTGTGAGTGGGCTTAATTATGGAAGCCACATAAAATCCTACTTTAAGCTTTGTGCTTTTGGTATCCAAACATGCTTTAATTCCATGGAAAAATATCTTTGTGGGAAACCCAACAAGAATCACCAACTGTTTGTTTCTTGTAATCCTGATATGACTTCATTCTGCTTTAACATGTTGAGAATAACTTCATAATAGAAATATTTATCTAATTCTATGTTGTATCCAAATACCCCATAAGAGATCAAATATTAGCATCCTGCAGCTTTGATAATCCTTCTGATGAATTAAGCTGTTGCGTTTGTTTTGGTTTGATGTTGCAGGCATAGATCAGGTGTCTGTGGATAGAGAAAAGGGGACGTTAACGGTAATTGGCACCGTCGATCCAGTAGAAGTAACAAAGAAAGTTAGGAAAATCGTGAAGGTGGTTCAGATTTCTAGCGTTGGACCCCCCAAGAAGCCTCCATCCCCCAAGAAACCTGAGATTCCTACTTGCCCCCCATATTGTCCTCACTGCCAACTTATTGCCGTCAAACCCTACCCAGACAGCTCTGTTTGCTCCATCCTCTAGTTGTCATTTTGGTTGTGTTTGGTGCCATTTCTGTTTCTACTTAAAAGGTTGTGGCCTGTGGGTTGATCAATACAAAATTAATGAGAAATATGTTTCGTCACCCCATCTCATACTTACTAGAATCACTTCAGCTAGAACAGCAATGATACCAAACACAACCTTAAGCTTTGTGTCTGTAAGTTGCATTTCTATCATTTCTTGCACAAATAATATTTTTCTTTTTGTTATTCCTGGTGCTTTGGAAACCTAGACATGGTTGAAGATTTAGATGCATTTTAGAATGCAATTATCCATTGAATTGTACAAATTTAAATGCTTTGTATCATAGTAAATGCTATGAAATTTATAAGTACATATAATTCTGATATGCTTTGACCTGAGCAGCCAGTAATGTGATCAAAAGTTAGGAAATTAAACATATAGAAATATTTGTGGAAGAAGTGTTTGTGGGGATTACTTTTTTTTCATTATTTTTCTTCTAAACAATCATTCAACATCGATATTCATGGAAAACTTTTTTCCTGATAGAGTAAACTTGGGGAGCTTCTCTACATACATAGTTTTGCTACATAGAGGGATCTTTAAGCAAGGGGCCATTACTTAATGGAGTGATGTGGCTCTAAAATCCATCATGGAAAGGATCAAAGTAAACTCTTTAGATGATGGGTATACTTTCTAATCAGGTCAAGTAGGGAAATTTCCTACTGGGGCCTGCACCATTTCTCCACATGGAGGATGATGTAGTAGGTTTGATCTATCCACTGGATTGGCCACCTGTCCAATCCTCCAACATAGACTATTAAATGTTTTCAATATAAATCTCACATAAAAGAGAATATATGGATTATATATTTTGATGATGTGGCATAGGTCTTCAGGCTCAAATGATAAGGAGAGAGAGAGAGAGGGGGGGGGGGNGGGGGGGGGCTGGCCAATCCTGTATTCACCCTTTATTAATTTTTTGTTTTTTTATACAAGTAATTAATACTGGCTATTGAAAGATACAATATTTTAATCCATAAATTTGCCCAAAAAGATAGGCTTAATATTCTGTTGTTTGGGCTTTAAACAAACCCAACCCCCCCTAATTATTACCTTCACTATTATATACATTACTTCGTCATCATACAAGCAATTTCAGTGGTTAGGACTTGGGATTGTAATTAAGATAACAAACACTTATATTACAAATACAATGCTGGTAAATCATTTTAGAAAGATTTTTTCAGCAGTGTAAATGGCTAAAAACATATTGAGTTTTTGGGGTCTTATCTCTAAATACAAAAGTCATTTGATAAACGATTTGATCTATGGGGTTTTTAAAAATGCTTTTAGAGACTATCTATCACAAGAAAACCCCAAAGGTTTCATTTAAAACTTTTTGAAAGGTAGCATTTTTGATCTTTTCAGGTCTTTCTGCACGGGTATTTCAGACTTGACAAAGCCTAAAAAAACTGTACGAAAAGACTTATCAAATGCGGCCGAATATAACCATATGTCCTATTTCAGACATCAGTGTTTTAAATAACTTAATAATTTACCTATTTCATTTAAAATTCAAATAAATTAATTAGAAAGGTTTCCTTATTAGAATAACCATGTCCACTTTGTTTGGACCACGCATTTTGTGACATAGGGATATAGGCATCCTGTGGCCAATCTGAACCGTCCATGAAGTAAGAAATCCTAAATTGGCTACTTGTACATTTTTCATATCTACATTATGGTTTTGAAAGTCATATCGAAAACGAAAGCATTTTGACCACTGGTTCCTAGGTCCAATGATCTGACCATCCGGTGCAACTCCAGGCCGGACAGTTTTGAGATCCAAAACCGGATTTGGACCCATGACCAGTTCCTGGGTCAATTAGTCTGACCCTCCCGGTTCTATTTTCAAAACAAAGCATTCCAACTTTCACACACACACATTATATATACATATATATATAATGCTGAGTTAATCAAATGGATCTCCAAGAAGCATAGTTTAAAAACGGGAAGATGCATAATTAGGATTTGCAGTTTGATAGGCCAAATGTGTCACATCATATTTGGGCTTTTGAAGCAGCCCTTTGCCAAGCCCTCCCCACGTAATGGTCTGAAAATTTAGGCCCATCTATACATGATCTGTATCTTTTGTCTGGTAAGCTGGGCTGGGCTTTAATATTAAAGCCCATGAATTAAACTGCAACCGGGTTTCTTCCACACATGAATCTCTCTGGTGTCCATTTCTGACACCAGAGAGATAATAGGTCTGCTACAGAGTCCACTGTATCTTCCACACAGAGACCCACTCTCTCTGATTGGCTCTTTGATCACTTTTTCGTCCATTTAGCCCTAATACCCAGCAACTTATTGGAGCTTGCACAAGACTTATGGACGATTAAAAGTTTTAACTAGGAATTCCTGCTCTCACCAGTGTCTCTAATGTCAAAAGAAGCAAACACTCTTGATAGGAGATGTTCCCACACGTGCCCCACAGCACAACCCAACCGTGAGAACATATCTCGATGACAAGTACAAAAAATGTTCCACACTGAGATGTGCATGTGCAACGCCAATCTAACGGACATAAAAGCATGGCTAGGTCGGCCAGTCTGACTAGCTGGTTCCAATTAAGATTTGTTTGGATAAAACCTTTGGTAAGGTTTAAGCCTTGAGGCTCAGTTTGGAAGGAATACAAATACAAATATGAAGAGTGCAAATCCTTATATTTTGTATGTATTTATATTATACATATTTGCATTTGTACTGCTTCCAAACTAAGCATAAGGAAATCAAATGCTTTCTTTCTTGAGCGAGTCGAAATAGATTCAGAAAGAAAGCTGGGAGAGATCTCGATTATGGGAGAAAGACCTGGGAAGCTGAATGCATAAATATAACTCTCTCATAATTTATCTTTCCTTTTCTTGCTTTATGAGCTAGACCAGAATCATACAATAAATGACAAAGATGAAACACAATATGCTATATATCAAGATGTGGATGTGGTTCAATTCAATATACCCAGTGACCCAGTTGAATTGAGTGATGCCATTTGCATAATTGTTGATGACGAAGGGATGATGGGCGTCATTCACGACTCAAGATATCAGAATGGATTGGGACCTTGACTGGTTTACCCCATTAATGACACTCTTTGAAGGTTCCTTCCCCTTCCGCGATCCCATCACACGTAGAAACTACTAAGCAAAAAGACAGTTGATTTAATTAAGCTTTCAGAGAAGTTGAACAGGATCCATTGGAATTATTATTGAAACCCAAATAATTTCCCAAGGATAGAAGACCAAGATGGCTGTAAACAAGATTGTTTTAAGCCAGAAGCCAGTTCCTTTTCCTTTCTTTGAGTTGCATAAGAAATTCCTGTTTGACTCGTTTTGATCAGAAACATGACTAGATTAGTAGAATCTGTATGTTTTCTTAGAAAAGTGAAGCATAACAGACTCATAATCTACTGTAACCCAATTTTAGAATTTTGGGAAATGAGTTTTGGTAGAATGAATATAATTAACTTATTGTGGGTGTTGCATGGTTTTAAGAATCCCAGTCTGATAGGATGTGGAAAAGGAAACCCTATATGTATAATTGGCTTAGGTTGATTCAATAAAAGTTGCAAATATGTGATGAAGATATCTGTGATATTACAGCCACACATTGGGAACACCTCCCCTGTGAATGATAATAAATAGTACAATAAGAGATGTTCCCAGTATGCGGCTGTAGATGTGTGTATAAAACGTCCTGTGTGTTTAAAATATCGATACATTCGATACGTTAGTAGGGGCATATCAGACGAATCGATACTGCTTTTTATTGTTTTTTTTTTTATTTTTTTTCACAATTGATTCAGGGGGGGCAGTTTAGGGCTCCTCCACCCTCTGAACCGGTCAGACCCCTGATACACCCATTATAAAGGTATATTAAAAAGGTCCCAAAATGATACGTATCGACCAATACGAACCGACACGTGTCTGATACTTTGAACCTTGATGTCTACTATGCGGAATTGACCTACTTGTCTTAAAGTTTGTTTTCTACGTGATGATATTTTGGAATTTGTTAGGCTAATCTTTTCAATTTCAATTTCGTATGTATTTTCAATCGTAATTGCAATCCGACAAAAGAATTTAAGATGAAAGGTTGAGATTGAGATATGATCAGTAGAGTATTAGATGTAATTAATTAGTTTCAGACAAATATATCCTGCCAGTAGAAAATCAAGGCTCTGTGTTGGAGATATATCATTTGAAGTTTGACATGGGAAGCTTTATAAAGCTGGCTACCCTCAGTTGGTTACATCCCCATCAGTCCATCACTAAGCTGAAACAGGAAGAAAATTGGTCTCTATTTTCATGGCTTAATTATTGAGGGTTCAAAGTTGAGATATCTGATCCTTTTACAAAAAACCCAAATAAAAAAGAAGTTGATATTTATTAAAATTGGTCTCTATTTTCATGGCTTAATTGATATTTATTAACCATTTATGAGAACCGGGGAGGTAAGAACACCCATCTGAGAGCTTTTAACCGGTTCAGCTGCTTTAAAGCGCTCGGGATAAGTTATTGAAAGAGATTGAAGCAGAGGCATATTTGTGCTCGAAAGGCTCAAGCGTAGTGGCCTATGGCTTTTAGAAGTGGTCCCTATATGAATAGTCTATGTTGGTCAATAATCCAAAAAGCTCGAATTATCATCCATCAGCTTAAAAACAGCTGAACCAGCTTAATTTAATATTCAGTTCGGCCCTCCCAAATGGGCTCACATATCCAGGAAGGGATTAGAGTCGCTTTTTTACATGCTAAGGTGGTGGTAGTGGAACCCTAAAGTCTCAATTCCCAATTATTGTAGTCACTCATCTGGTACTTCTCTTCTTTTGACCCTTTTTCAAGGGATTTCATCCAGAAATGCAGAGTTTATGACCGACCAATTAATATTTTTCATCATCATTTAGCTATTTGCATTGATTTTTACCATTGATCATGTATATATATAAAGCTAACTTGAAAAAGGCATCTAGATCAAGCCTAACAGAATTTCTAGGGTAATTCTTAAGCTGTACCATTGAACTTTTGGTTAGTTGAGTCCTTGAATGCTAGGTTTGAGAATGTATGACCAAGACTCTAGGATTTGGCTTCAATTGATGAATTCAACCAATCAATACATACATCAGTTATTAATTAATTAATAAATAAATAAATTGAGAAGATTAATTATGTAAAAGTCACAGAAAATATATATATATATATATATATATATATATATATATATATCAGAAGAATCATAAATAAATTGAGAATGCATGAAGAGTAAAGTAATATTAAAAAAATAATTCTGAAGCTAAACACCACCATTAATTTCCTGATGGATGTTTGGCACATGATTGAATGTTTGGAGGAAGATGACAGCACCATTAATATCCATGATATAGCATTGTAGTTTCCAGTGTCCTTGACTGTATTGAGTCTATTGACCGTATGACCCTTTTTTCAACAAACATGTAAGAAATTTGAGTCACGCAGACGCCAAGAATAAGAACGATTGCTTTCAGGATTCAAGTCATTAGATGAAATCAGTAAATTCCATATACTAAGTGATGTAGCCAAGTGACGATATATATGGGTGGGCAATACTGGCTTGCGCCTACCACCTCCTGTGATTTTTACATCTAAACCCTAAATCTTCAAATATAAAACCTAAATCCCTAAACCGTAAATCCTAATCCTAAATTTTAAATCCTAAATCATAAAATCTAAAATCTAAATCCTTAAAATCTAACCCTGAACCTTAAAACCTAAGCCTCTAAAATCTAAAATCTAAAATCTAAATCTTAAATCCCTAAACCCTAACCCTAAACCATAAATCTAAAATTTAAATCCTTAAACCTTAAACCTTAGATCCTAAGTCCCTATGCCCTAAAATTTAAAATCCAAATCTTTAAACCCTAGATCCAAAGTCCCTAAACCCTAAAACCTAAACTCTAAATCATAAACCTTAAAATCCTAAAATCTAAACTTTAAACCCTTAAATCCTAAACCTTAATCTAATTATGCGATACACCCTAAATCATAATAGATTCCTTGTCTTTCAAAGGCTTGTTTGGGCACATTCCAGGAGCACACTCCAATAGTAGACATATTAAAAGACAAAAACACTCCTGTATGTTGAATTTTTTTGTCATTATAAACAAGATTTTCCTTTGCCTTTTTACCAGGGCAAATGCCCAAATAATCAGCACCCCTAAAATGATGCTGATTATTTCTTGTTGCACACACAACTTTTTCTCTCAAATTTTTTGTTGAATAAAAAGGAAAATGATTTGACAATTTCCTATTTTTAATAGAAAAAATCACACCTCAAATCATTTATCTGTTTCAAAAGACCACAAAATATATAAATATATAAATATATAAATATAAATATATATATATATATATATATATATATATTGACTTCTATAATAAAGGAAGTCGTCGTTTCTTAGTCTTTTCACTAGCTAGGGTCGTGCCCCTCTTATCATATAGGAGGTTTGCCCTAATCACTCCCTATATAAACAGCTCCAAATGAGGCTCCTGCACTTCATAGAAAAGATCTGTGGTTGTGTCACCATGAGCATCCAGGTAAGGAATTAATTAGGACTAATTAAATTAAGCTGTTATATATCCATCCACTGTCTTTGTTTTAAATTAGTTTAATTTACATGAGTATTATTCTTATTTATTTTGTGGTTTTGTACCACAGAAAATCGAGTTGAAAGTCTGCATTAACTGCCGCAAGTGTCAGAGAAACTTAATGAAAGCTGTTACCAAACATTCAGGTACTGACTACAAATCTCACCCAATTCAATTCTAGCCTTTATTTGACATCAAAACAATTGGGTACTGTTCAACCAAATAACCCAGAAAAAAAAAAATTAGCTTCGAGGTGATCAGTTTGAGGAGAAAGAGTGAATATTAGATACGATTTCTACTGGTTTTAGCTGAAAATTTTAGATGGGTTTTGATTCTTACAGGTATAGATGAGATATCAGTGGATGCTGAGAAGGATATATTGACTGTAATCGGCGAAATTGATCCGGTAAAAGTGGTGAAACAAATCAAGAAGATTAAGAAGGAGGCTGATATTATTACAGTTGGGCCCCCTGAGAAGCCAGAAAATAAAGAATCCAAGAAATCTGATGATAAAGACAAACCAAAACCACTCCCCCCTTGTTGTCATGACTGCCAACTTATTACCATAGGCTATGGATATGAAGATGGCAGAGTCTGCACCATCCTCTAGAGGGCACAGGCTGATACATTGCGCCTTTTTATTTGTAATTTTCATGATTTCTCTGCAACAAAATATATATATTTTGTTCTTAGCTCTTCTCAGTTTCTAGTTGAGTTGTGTTTTTCCCAGCTGCAATCGTTCTTATTTATATGGCTGAGTTGTGTCAACTTGCCACATGTTCTGTATTCAGAGGAGAGGGGCCCCACCATTAGAAAGGTCCCATTTAAAAGATCATTGCTTGACTCGAATGACTAGCAAGAGGAAATCAACTTTTAACCATTCTCCGTTCATTATACATGTACTTTTCGGGCAGAAAGCATCACTTCACAACCCACATATTTGTATCACATACGTCAAAAGTGCATTTAAGTCTGGACTTTTTTTTCTTAAATGGATGGCTGTAGCCTATTATCATGTTCGGATGCGCAGAAAATGGGGTTCTTTTTAGAAATGAGGCAGTTAATTTTCAGAGAATTTTTTGTTAAAATTCAGAACCCTTTTGCTTATTGTGAGTCTTATTGTGTTCAGGAGAATTTGGTTCCTGTTTCTCTTTCTAATTCCTTTATGTGAGCTTCTGATATGGGTTCTGTTTCTTTTCGTTTTTTTCTTTTTCTTTTTTCTGGTGGAGGTATTATTGATGATAATTCTGGTACTTATGTGATTGCTGCAGGAGGAAAGTGCTTGATCAAGTCATGGAGTCGTAGTAAGTAGAGCTTTTTTGCAATCAGGAAAGCAGTGTCGTTTGTGGCAGTGATAGATCTTTAAAAGCAGTGTCGTTTCCTGTCTAAATTGGACAGGATTTCCTTTTGTGATGTAAATAGATCTTTAAAAATAAAAATATATATCAGCAGCTCATACTGTGGTGTTGATCCTCTGGATTTTTTAGACCTTTGCTTTTTGTAATCCTTTCTCTGCTTAAAGAAAGTTGTTTTTCCATAAAAAAATGGTCAAGAGTGCATGATGGTTTGAGAGTGCACAATGGTCGAAGATGATCAACAGAAAGTGCATCAATTAAGGGCCCGTTTGGCATGTCTTTCCGTGCAGTCTTTCGGCTGTTTACAAGTCGGGCAGACCGATTTTCACTCTATTCCCTTTTAATTCGCAGAAGATCTAGTTGTCAAAAGTTGGAGTGTCGAAAAGATGTGAGAAGCCTATTTTGGGCTGATTTCGAGAAACTCTAAATGAAGCTTTTTGCGTTTTATTCTCACACGAAAAGACATGATACTGCTAAATTAGCTTTAGGATGCTCATATCTTCATGCAAATGCTCAATACATCTTTTGACTGTCGGTGCTACCAGAGCTACCAAAAGATCTTCCTAAAAAGACTTGCCAAATGGGCCCTAAATAAATAAGAGAAGATCATCATCATATGAGATGCAAATTAAAGAAAAAGAGATCTAGGAGCCGAAGACAACCCTTTTCTCCACAACAAAAACATTTTGTTCAAACAATTCCTTATTAAAATCTTGAGATTTAAAGCCAATAAAGAAAACCAAGAAACTACCTAACATTTTTTTTCCAAAAAATTCCTTATCAAACACACATTGCTTTCCAAAAATCACACAAAACAATACTACTTTCATTAAAGATGGTTGTTTTCAAAAGAAACCAATTCTCTCCTAAGTCATGTTTGGTTTGTAGGAAAAGGTAGGGAAAAGAAGAGAAAGGCAGGGAAATCAATATAAGATTTGTATAGGTTTCCCTGCCTTTTCCTTCCTTTCCCTGATTTTCCTTTAAACCAAACATAACATAAAGTTTACTCCTTTCTTTCTTTTTCCGGCCTACTATTCAAGCTAATAAATACAAGCATAAGATTGGCCACATGTCACACTCTATATTTTTCACACGGCCTATGATTTTCTTTCCTGAAAGTGTTTTGAGCATACATTTTTTTTTTAAACTAATCTAACTATTACATCTAGGAGGTGTCAATTGGATCAGATTTGGTCAAATCCAATCCAATGAATACTTTGGACCATTTTGGACCGGTCCAATTCAATGTCCAAACTGTCCAATCTGTTCAAATTGGTTTTATTTAGATTTACTCCAATTCAAACCTAATCCATTCACACATGTATTCTTATCTTCTATCAATGGATCAGATATTTCGGATATTATTGGTTCAATCTAATCCAATCCAATATAAATCCATTATAGATGGACCAGATCCAAGCCAATCCAAAAAAATACTCTGGGCCATTAAGCTTGGACTAGTACAATAATTCAATGTCTTATAGGTCCATCCAATCCTTCCAAATTAATTTTAATTTGGACCGAGTCCAACCCAAAACCAGTCGATTGACACCCCTACTCGCATGTAAGATTCCTTTGTCAGCATTTAGGAAACTCCCTGACCAAAGGCACAAGGAAACACAATGTGAACACAGTTTTACTGAAATGTACTCCAAAGCGATGTTCAACGAACTTGACATTTGAACCAGAATGGGTTGCATTCCTGGTTTTTTCTGCTTCAATCTCAGAACTGCTATCAAAACCAATCTAAATTATAGAACTGGAATCAGGTCCAATGTGTTCAGATTACATCATTCTAAATGTCCAACCCAACATGGAAGCATTATATAATTTGGATTCAATTTTATCTTCAAGAAGACAGCAGCTTCCTATGATCTTGTAATGATATGTTGCACCGATCCTTACAGATTAGCCACTTCATTAAAAAAGAAAAGAAAGAAAAAACCAACACTGCAAAGACAGATAACCAAGCTTCCATGAAATTGATAGACATGGACTAAAGAGAAAGGCTACAAGGATGAGTAGTAGCTGTCTTGAGTGTAAGACGGTGCAAAAAAGCTATTTAAACGAACAGTCAACTTTCTTACGAACGGTAGATATATGGACCATATCTTCACCAACCAACTCTTCTTGTTTAAAATTCAATTCCTGGGTGCATGGTGTTTTTATGGGTATCTTTTGGAGAAACATGTTTGATGGAAACTAATTGATCAATGATGAGAGATGTATGGGCAATTGAAGCTATTATTTTCTGTTTGGGTGTTATAAGAATTGATGGTGCGTGATCTGGAATCTCTATGCTAGAGGGCAGCTAGGATGCCAAGTTAGATAATTGCCAGGTCAACCTGTAAAGAGACAGTGTCAGAGTGCCTAGGCTGTTTTATCCGGGGTAGGTTGTCCAATGCTTAAGTCAGCGAATTGGAGATTTTTGAGAGAACTAAAAGTGAAAAAGTTGCGAGAGCTAAATTGCGACTTTCTAAGGTTGGAAATGAGACATTTATATAGGTGTAAGGAACAGAGAGCTTCTTGTAACGCTTCCGAGATTCCCCAAAAACCGGGTTTGCCATGTCCAGAGGAGAGGGATAGTCTGTTCAATCAACTCCGATGCAGACGATACGGAAAAATGGGTGTAACGGTCGAACGTCGTGGTCCCGGAGAAGTCGGAAACAGTAACTTGTTCAAGGAAGAGTGGGCCTGGAACTCAGTTAGATCAACAAATCCTGTTAGAGAATAAAACCTATTCAAGGACGTCACTTAGCAACTTAAGTTTTTAAGTTTAATGGTTCTTTGAGATCAAAGCCACTTTGACCAAGTGGTCTAGTGTTCAATTCTTGTCACCCCCATTATAATTAATTAAGTTTCAACACAAGGTATGAGTAGGCCTATGTTGCCCATGCTTCAATCCTAATGGGTTTTCGTGTGAGGGGGCGTGTTAGAGAATAAAACCTATTCAAGGACCTCACTTAACGGCTTAAGCTTTTAGGTTGAATGGTTCTTTTAGAAGTCCTCAAGGAGGCAGTTGTCCACGCCGATGCCACTTTGACCGGTATTAACGAGGTACCATAGGTCAACAAGTCCTTGAAGAGGTCGCTGGACGAAGTAATGACGATGTACTACGGGCTGGCCCTGGACTAGGTGCTGCTAGTCGCTTTGCCGAGTTGCCCGAGTTGTGTATGAGGTCGCCAGTTAGGTCTCCAGTAGGTTGGCGAAGGTAGGTTGCTAGTTGGGTTTCCATTAGGTTGCCAGAGGTGGGTTGTCAGGTGGGCAAAGGTAGGTCACTAACTAGGACTCCATCATTTTGGTTAAGGAAAATCATCACCTATATGGTGCCAAGATGTCATCCAACTGTTGTGAGATGTCATGTGTCATGATGTTAGCAGAGGGCCAAATCTACCCTCCTCGAGAATCTCAAAAATCATTAATTAATAAACCAAGAATATATTATGAAGGAAGTATCAAAACATGCTCCCCCTCACTTGGGATTTCATTTTGTCAAGTGCATATCATGGAAATTTTTCTATCGCAATCGACCCATGATTCCCAAAAAGATGCACCAAACGAGCCCAGATTGGCACATTCACAAGACACAGAAAAAAGGCATCATAGAAATCACCAATCAAAACGGTCCTCTTTTACAAGCCTTTTGGCTTGGTCAATCTAACAAAGAGGCATCATCCAGAGATTCTTTTTTTGGGGTGTATTTGTAAATCAGATGAATTCGAATTGAATTTGGATTTCAATTTTTAAATACCAATTATAAGTTAAAATAAAAACAATCAAAATATTATTTTTTATGAACCAAATGAACTAAAACTGACTTTTATATTCTATATCATGAAAAAAATTAATTAGAAATAACTTTAGGAAATATGCAACATTCAAGTTAGCCTTATTAATAAACATAATAAAAAGGGAAAATTCCCGATTAGTACCCTATACTTTGGGTCTAGTGTCTCTTTGGTCCCTAAACTTTAAAATGTGACAATTCAATACCTGGACTTTCAAAACGTGACAATCTAGAACCTGTCATTAACTAGCTGTTAATCAGCCGTTAAGTGACATTTTAAAAAGACACAAATGCCATTTGAGTGTCGTCTAATTTTCTTTGTCAACTATCCAAACATTGATAAAAAAATTAATAGTCCTAAATCCTTACCTCTTCTATTCAAGAAAGTTGGGGTCATCTGAATGCTCACTGAAACTTAACCCCAACTTTCTTGAATGGAAGAAGCAAGGATTTGGAATTGTTAATCTTTTGCCAATGCTTAGAAGGTTGATAAGGAAAATTAAATGGCACTCAAAGGGCTTTTGTGCCCTTTTCAAATGCCACTTAACGGTAGGTTAATTGCTAACTAATGATAGGTATTGGATTGTCACGTTTTGAAAGTTGGGGTCCTGAATTGTCGCATTTTAAAGTTTGGGGACCAAAGTGGCACTAGGCACAAAGTACAGGGTACTAATCGGGAATTTTCCCTAATAAAAAGGGTCATTTATTAAAACACCCCCTATAGTTTGTTAGAATTACTAAAACCTATTCTGTAGTTTGTGTTTTACTAAAACAACCCCTATAGTTTGCAATCAATTTACCTAATTGACCTTCCATTAGATTAGATGATAGTGGCAAAAGGCAGTTTGATCCTAATGCCCATTTGAATAAATTTAATCAAAAGAAAATAAAAATAAAAATATCATTTTTGCCCCTAGTAAGATAAGAGCATCCACTCTATTCGACTCTATGCGATCAATTTTGTTTTAAGAAGTGTTAAGGGTAATTTTGAAATAAACAATCATAGATCCATGCCTTTGAACATTTTGCACTCAATTTAGGTGATCTTCTTGCTATTTTTAGATGGCAAACCAAACACTTCTTACTGGTTGGTCGTTGAGTAAGCAAATTGCAAACTATAAGAAGTGATTTAATTAAAATATAAAAATTATAGGGTGAATTTAAATAAATCCGTGAAACTATAGGGGGTGTTCTTGTAAATGACCCTAAAGTATTTAATATATTTAATTAAATTAAATAAATTATACTAATAAAGATAATTAAGTAAATTAAGCAATTAAATCAATAAATTAAATTCATTAAGGAAACAAAATTAATTAAATTAAATAAAGGTAATCAAATAAAAAATGACCCTAAAACCATAACATTTAGAAGTTAGATCGTTTGGTCGAAATAGACAATCCATGATGTTTTGAAAAATAAAAAATTACCTAAAAACCATTTATCAGATCAAACAGTTTAGCAGTTCAACCATTTAGGTCACTAGTTTGTTGGGCAAGTTAAAATTTCAAACAATCAAATTATTCGACCTAGGAATTGGTCAATTGTCTAGTTCCATTTTATACTATGCCCTGAATCATTTCACCTAAGAACTAGTGGAATGAATTGATTGAATGGTCAATTCCATTTTATACTTGGCCCAAATTTTTTGAAAAAAAAATATATATATATTGACTTGGTTAAAAAACCGATGTCCCAGACGATAGAATTGCTAAATTGTTCGATCTAGTAAATGCTTTTTGAATAATTTTTTATTTTAATTATATTTTTCTAAATGTCATTTTTTGAATTTTTTTTAATTAACTTTGTTTCCTTAATTAATTTAATTGCTTAATTTACTTAATTATCTTAATTAGTATAATTTATTTAATTCAATTTAGCTCTAACAACCCCTAAAATTTAATTAATTAAGTAAATAAATTAAAACTTAATTATACTTTTAGGGTCGTTTAATTAGACCTTGAAGTAATTTACATAATTAACTTTATTATATTGGCCCATTTTCAAAGTTTAGGGACAAAAGAGGCGTTTTTCAAACTTAACAGTGCTACATAACTATGTCTAATGGATCTGTTAATCACATTTCAAATGCCGTCTATTTTTTGCCTATGGTTTGCCTTTTCTCCAATGTCGGGTGAAAAATGGCCTTTTAAATTTTTTAGGGTTAAAATTGGCCTTTGGCAATTGAAATAAATATGAATTTGGACAAAATGATCATCTCACAACCATTGATATAAATATAAAATATATAACGAAAGAAAAGGGTAAAATACTTAAATTATGAAATTACTAACTCTATTTATATTGTTTACAAAAATGTCTTAAAATACTCCCTAAGTGGGAGGGACTGTAATTTCAGATTTCTGAGATGGATTACAGTCCACTTATCCCTATTTTTTTTTTTTTTCTTTTGTGTCCTCTTACGTACTGTTTTTTTTATTATTAGTTCTTCAAGTTTGAGTTATACTTTTTTACAACACATATACAATGAGATGATCATAAAAGTTATTTTAAAAGAACTAAAGATTTAAGGGGGTGGTTTTTGATTCTTTGCAACTTTGGTGGGTGAGGTAGAATACTATGCTGAGAATGAGATATTCTCTATGTGACTGTAATAAACGTGGACAGGAAATCCGGACTCGGGTGAGGTACGTTTTCATGGGCTGGCATTTGTGAAATCAGGCTAGTTTTCGGCCCACCCTGATTTTCAAGACTATTTAGCGGAATCAAGCATTACTCTTTGAACCCGTTTGTTTTGGAGATCGGATTTTTTGAGTTCACGTTCTGTGAACCCATCGGTTCACTGGACACGTGAACCCTCTGAAAAACAGGCTAACGTTAACGGGCAAGTGGCCGTTAATTGAAGTGCGCGGTTGAACCGACACAAAATGACAAAATCTAAATTGAAACCCTTCCCAGTCTTTGTTCCAACTTTGAACCCTGCTTCCCATTTTCTCTTCTCTTCCGCCGAACCCTCCTACTCTAACACATCGGCGAGCACACCACAGCGGCCATCGTTCATCGGCCATCATCCACCGGCGGTGAGACTCCGGTGCCAGTACGTTGTCTGGCATCCTCCTCCTCCTCTTCTCTTCTTCTTCTTCTTCCAAAGGTATTCCTTGTTTTCTGTTTTGAACAGATCAAAGGTGACCTGAACCTCAGCTCACACCGGAGGCTCAGAAAAACTGCACGCAGGCTCAGAAATTGTGGACTTGTTAAGGTTTCTATAAATATAAAAGACTTCCTATTGGTTCTTGGATTCAGTTTATTATCAAAATGAAGAGGAAAAATATTTAGAGACCTCTCTGAGAAGGGCATTTGACTCTAGATATTTACTAGAAATTACTGGGAAACTATTGATGTTATTACAGATTCAATGTTAAAGGTTACTTGAATTTTTATGATCTAATACAGAAACAATGAGAAAGAGAATAAACTGTATCAGTCTGCTGATTTCCTGGATTGTTTGTGTAACTGTTGATTTAAATGTGATTTTCTGATTGCACTACCCAACTCTATATGAACAGCATAGGATACTTTTTGGATCAATAGCGAATATGGGATAGCATCCTTATGCAATGTTCGTCCCAGCTATCTGGAAGTTTGGGAATAGAGGACTGGAGAATGGTCACGTTCGATCTGTTCAAAACAAAAACCAAGGAACACCTCAAGAAGAAGAAGAAGAGGAGGAGGATGATGATTATGCCAGACAACGTACTGCTGAATCTGTCGCCGATGAACGATGGCCGCCAATGGAGGCAAGGTTCGAAGTTCAAACTGAGACAGAGGGGTTTCAATTTAGATTTTGTTGTTTTGTGCCGGTTCAACCACACACTCCAATTAACGACCACCTGCCCGTTAACGTTAGCCCGTATTTGCAGAGACGATGCGGTCATCTCTCATTGGCGGGTTCACAGAACGCGGACTCGGATTTTTCATGTTCAGTTTGCGGGAGATTCGCTAGTGCTCTTTAAGATTCAATCTGTCTCTGTTGGAGGAAGCGATTCCTCCTTTTTGGCGTTTTCAGAAATTAAATGCCAATTTGCAGAGGTTTCATAAGTTATCTTCTCCCAGTGCTCAGTTTTACTAATTTTTTTTTTTTTTTTTTGGTTCAGCCATTTGGTCTGCTACCTTTTGTTCTCTATCTTTGCCATAGTTATACCCATGGCCTTTATTGCTGTCTTGATTGTATGTATGCATTGCTTAGTGGATTATGGCTGGTTAGGCTTCAAAAAAGAAGAAAGAATTAAAGTAAAATCGGCTTTGGGGTTTTTTAGATAAACATTGTAGCTTTCAGAGATTTTGTTTCATTGGATTCATTGGTAGAAAATTCCAAAAGTTTGACTGATCCTTGTTTTGAAGATGAACACCTGGTTATTCTTCAAATTTTCAAAACGTGGTTGCACTGTTTAAAAGATTCAGAGGCCCAAACGCCGGACAGAACAAGTGATTTGTCATCCCAACAACACCTTCCCTTTCTCTCTATTTAGTATTTACCTCCCACGGTCCCACCTTTCTTTCTATCTATTATGTGATTGTATCGGATTGGAGGGCTTTGACGTGCTCAGGAATCAGGGTTGTAGAGGTGTAAGATGAAACCGTAAACCCAGAAAGAAGCAACTTGATGATGAGAAAGCTAGAGCCTAGAGGATGTCATAGATAGGCTTATTGTTGAGTATGATCGAAAATTACAGGAGCTCTTAAGCATCTAGATGATGAGAAAGCTAAAGCTACAATTGACAGTSTCAAGGAGATGTTGAAAGAAGTTGATCAGAGACAAGACTGATAGTAAGATTCGGGCTTTGAACATTGAAGGGTATTTTAACTGGTTTTTGAAAGTCTCAATTGAAGGACAAGTTGATCAGCTACAATTGACAGTTCGTATTTTTGGTTTTTTATGAGCTCCCACAAAGTAGGAGAAGATTGTAGGAATTGTGATAGCTGCAAACAAACGGGACCTAAGAGAAAGCATTAAATGCTACGTCTTCCTGTGACTCCTGAGTCAAACCCCAACCCACTTATCTTCTTCATTCCTATCGTACCAGTTTCCTTGCAAATTCCCTTCGTTCCAATAGTTGACTTGACTACTGTTTATTTGTTTTGATTTATGAATTATTACAAAACGAGGGCCCATAATTCTATTCTAACTTTTCACATCAAATTCCCATAATTCTTTCTAAGGCTGTGTTTGGTTGGAAGGAAAAGGTAGAGATAAGAAAGGAAAGATAAAAAAACCTATATACGGCTTGTATGAATTTCTCTACCTTTTTCTTCCTTTTGACGTGATGAACACGTAAATATCTTTCTCTCTCTCAGTTCTCAAACACTTTATAAGAAGTACCAATCAGCCCAGGTCAGCTCAGAATTCTCTAACCCCAAAGTACAGGAGGAATGCATCTGACCGTGAATTGATCACAAATTCACGGGCAGGATGTGGTTTATAGGGGGCAGAAGACTAGTAGTAGGGGGGGCTGGAATTGAAATTCTGCATCGTGTGTTTTTGTACTTCTCCGTATAAATTAATTGGCCATTTCCACTTCATTTCAACAGAAAGTTAATCAAAATCGTAGTCAGTCTCCAATGGAGATTTGGTTCATCATCCTCGCCTCTCTCTGTATCTCTGCAGCCCTGAAATCCCTCCTGGATCTACTCTCCCTCAACCACAATAAGCTCCCACCAGGTCCCTTTACTGTCCCCATCATAGGCGGCTTCTTATGGATTCGCAAATCCCTCTACGATATTGAAATCAGTCTTCGCAATCTACGCACCAAATACGGCCCCATTATCAAGCTTCAAATTGGCTTCCGCCCAGTCATTTTCATTGCCAACCACGACCTCGCTCACAAAGCCCTCATCCAACACGGCGCCACCTTTGCCGATCGCCCTCCGGCTCTCGCAACCAGCCGTGTCTTTTCCAGCAACCAACAACATCATTGCAGGCGTCTATGGCCCCCTCTGGCGCCTCTTCCGACGTAATCTCACCCATGAGATCCTCCACCCTTCACGGATCAAGTCCTACGGCAACGCCCGCAATTGAATTTTGGAGATACTGACCAAGAAGCTCAGAGAACAAGCCAATTCCAAACAACCCGTTCGCGTCATGGATCACTTCCAGTACGCCATGTTCTGCTTGTTGGTGCTCATGTGCTTAGGAGAAAAGCTCGACGAGAAGGTTATCAAGGAAGTCGAATCCGTTCAGAGGAAGGCTATAACCAGTTTCGGTCGATTCAACGTGATAGCTTTCATGCCAAGATTGGGAAAGATTGTGTTCCGAAAGAAGTGGAAGGAGCTTTATCAGATCAGGCACAACCAAGAAAGCGTTCTCATTCCTCTAATCAGAGCCCGGCAAGAGCAAGAGAAGAAAAACCAGAAGGGCGAATCCATCCTCTGCTACGTCGATACTCTGCTCAGCCTTCAACTCCCAGATGGAGGAAGGAAACTGACGGAGGACGAGATGGTGACCTTGTGCTCGGAGTTTCTAAACGCGGGCACTGATACAACATCCACCGCGTTGCAGTGGATCATGGCGAACCTGGTGAAGCATCCACACATCCAAGCAAAGCTGGTCTCAGAGATCGAAGGAGTGGTAAAATCCGGCGAAGAGATCAAAGAGGAAGATCTGCARAAGATGCCRTATCTGAWGGCGGTAGTATTAGAGGGTCTGAGAAGGCACCCACCTGGACACTTCGTGCTACCACACGCAGTCACAGAGGACATCACCATAGATGGGTATGTCATACCGAAGAACGCCACAGTGAATTTCATGGTAGCGGAGATGGGATGGGACCCAAAAGTGTGGAAGGACCCGATGGAGTTCAAGCCGGAGAGGTTCTTGATCGGTGACGTTGACGGAGGAGAAGTGTTTGATGTAACGGGGACCAGGGAGATTAAGATGATGCCGTTTGGTGCTGGAAGGAGGATCTGCCCTGGTCTTGGGTTGGCTTTGCTTCATCTGGAGTATTTTGTAGCCAATTTGATCAGGGATTTTGAGTGGACGGCTGGCTATGGAGATGAAGTCGATTTGTCTGAGAAGTTGGAGTTCACCGTGGTTATGAAAAATCCTCTGAGAGCTCATATATCTCCAAGGATTAAGTAGAGTAGGTAGACCATGCATGTTGATGAACTATTTTTTGGGGGCCCATATGGAAATAAAAATAGTATATTATTTTGTAAATAACTTCTGTGTTAATATTTTTGTGCCCATATCCCCTTGACGTTTAATCTATACAAAGTTTATAAAAGTTTCCTTTCTTACTTTTTCCTTCAAACCAAACATAGCCTAAGTGAAAGTGGGTGTTAATTATTCATTGTCAATTAAAAACAAAACAATGTAGAAGAGATTTTGTGAAAAGTGAAGACGACGTGAGAAAGTGAAAGTTGGGGTGGTAGAAGTAGAACTGGGACAACTGGCACCTTCACGAGAACGGAGCTTCCTCGTACGATCTATTCCACTCCAGGTGGACAGGTGGAGGCATCTCCGTGGCAAATTTATCTGATTGGTTGGCAACCATTTGGACTAAATTAACCCACATAGATATTGTCTCTTTCTCTACGATTGAATAGCGTTGTTTTGCATTTATTAATAGCATTTCTACATATTTTTTAATGCATTCTAAGTTTCTAACTCATAAATTGGACTGAAGTCCTAATTAAAAAAAAAAAAATGTGCAAAGGAAATTAAAAAAGATGAAAACCTTTCAAAACTGGTTAGTACATTCGAGCCTGACTCAAGCCCGAGCCCAGCCCAGCCCAGCCCAAGTTGGGTTTGGGCTTAAGTTGGATTGTGCCTAAATCCAAGGTTTGAACTTTATGGTTTGTTTGGTTTCTGAGAAATAATAGAATGAAAAGGGATGAGATGAAAAGGGCCTGGGTTGACCCTCAACCCGACCTAATCCAACTAAGTTGCAATCTTAAATTTTGTCTGTCTATCAGATTTAAATTTAAACAAGATGATTTCAAATTGAATTTGGATATTAAACAAAGTTAAAATAATCAAAATATTATGTATTATAAATAAAACGAACTAAAAATGACTAATATTTTATATCATGAATAAAATGAAGACTTGAACCTGTAACTCTTTATTAAATGTCTAGGGGTTCTAGTGTGGTTGAGATCAACTCAAGTGTACTTTCAGGTTTTAATGTTTTTTTTTTCTTTTTTCTTTTGAGATGGGTTTAAAAGTGGTGAAGGTATTTTGAGAAGGGGGTTTGTAATTTTTTCAGAAATGGGATTAAATGTAAAAGGGGTGTTCTAGTAATTTTGGGAAAAGTTTGAATGATGGAGAGATTTAGAAAATGATTTTCAGAAGGGAAAAGTGTTTTGGAAATTCTTCAGGAAAAGGCTCAAAGGAAGGAGGGGGTGCTTGCGTAAATATTTTAGAAGAAAGGTTTTAAGAAGGAAGGTGTGTTTCAATAATTTCTTGGCTTGAAGGATGAAGGGGTATTTCTATAATTATTAAAAATGTGCCCTCTTCCCAGGAAATGAGTTTTTCAGAATTGGGTACCCGGGACGGAAGGTCTAATGACTCGAGGCATCTCAGGTCCAATGGCTAAATGTAAGGTTTTTAAAAACGATCCAGAAATAGAATCGGTCATGGACCGTTTTTTGGTTAAGCGGTTCAACCATTCAGGTCGAATGGTTTGCCCTGTGATGTCATAAATCAATTAAAAAATAAAAATATATTTATAAATAATAAAAAATAGCATTAAATTAAATAAAATACAGAAAATAAAACTATCTAAATACAAAAATAATAAAGTATAGAATACATAGAAAATATACAAATAAATTACAGAAAAAAAAACACAAAAAAATATAGAAAAAAATACAGAAAATTACAGAAAAATAAAACTATCTAAATACAAAAATAACAAAGTACATAACACATAGAAAATATAAAAAATGCAAAAACAAATTCTAAAAATACAGAAAAAACATAAAAAATTCAACAAAAATACAGAAAAAATAAACATAAATTAGGATGTGTTTAGTCATACTCATACATGTGCAAAAAAATAAAAAAATTCAAAAAACAACAGAAAAAACACAGAAAATTATAAAAAAAAATAGATAAAACACAAAAAATTAAAATCAAATACAGAAAAATACTGAAAAAATACATAAAAAACATAAAAAAAGAAAGTAGGATGTTTTAGTGATATGTGTTCAGCCATATGTTTGTAGAAAAAACAAGAAAAATACAAAATATTAACTACAAAAAACACAGAAAAATACCAAAAAATACAGAAAAAAAAACACAAAAAATGAGTTCATATAAACATAGAGTTCACTAAACTTACAATATTTTTCTAAAGTTCAAACAATTTGCTTATCTAGTTCATATAAACATAGAGTCCACTAAATTAACAATGTTTTCCTAAACATTCATGACATTATAATTTGTCACACTTTAGAAAAGGAGGGAAAAAATCAAGTACCTTTGAGCCTTTTGAAGATCAAATTTCTCTACTCTAACCAAGTCACTTTTATTCAAAGCAAATGTAATCAACACTGCACATCAGAAATTGCAACTCGATGTACCTGTACATAACAAGAAGTAAAACTAAATAAAAACAAGACTTACTTTAGAAATGCCCTTACCTATACAAATGAAAAGGAACCCCTTTAGATGGTCAAGTCTCTCAGAGTTTCTTCTGGACTTCCTATTCAAAAATACTAAGAAAACAAGAGAAGAAAATTTGCAAAAGATTCCATAGATATTGCCATAACATCATGCATTCCTAATTCATCAAGCACAATACTTAGGTACTCAAAAATAAAAAGATCACAATTAAGTAATATAAAAAGATTATAAACCAAGTTCAACAAGTACTAAACAAAAATCAAAACTTCAAGTTCAACATATAAATTGTACTAATCCAATCCAGGGGCGAAGCCAGGAATTTTTTATGGGGGGGCCAAAACTTATGGATGGGCTATAGGGGGGGCAACCGTTGGGTGAAAAGTGAGGGGAGAGAACAAACTTACATTGAAAAATGTATTGAATGTGCAAATTTTTGGACCATAGGGGGGGCCATGGCTCCCCTAACTCCACCCTTGATCCAATCATCCAAATTCTCAAGATATGCTAGTCTCATTTCTCAATGATACCAACTACTAACCCAAGCCAGGTGGTATTTCACCATCATCTTCATTTTCGTCTTCGAGAGGTTATGTTTCATCTACTTCTCCAAGTTAGGTGTTGGCTGAATTTTCCCCCATGATTCCTCATTGGTCAATGAAAAAATCATCATCACCATTTAAAGAATAAAAACAGAAAATTAGAACTCAAAAAAGCAAAAAGAATCAAGTATGAAAATGTAATACGAGATAATATCAATAATAGTTACCATCAGTCCTACCTCTTTTTTTATGGTGATTCCATTATTGGAAACGTTGTCTTATCAGCTTTAAACATATCATCCTTCTCATAACCATCAAGTAATGGAGGATCCT
>NW_010729118.1:0-62251 GCF_000365185.1 Nelumbo nucifera | reverse complement strand
GGTCCTCATCATCGTGCATTATCCAATCTTCCACAACATCAACATGTTCATGCCCAATTGGGTCAAGACTTAATTTTTCTCCTACAAAGCAATAAATGATAAATTAGATGCAATAAAGTATAAAAAAAATTGACAATCATGAAACATAAAACACTTACCCATCCATTACATGTAGTTTGCAATGAACATATACTAGATCATTGAGTCTTTGGTGCTCTAACTATTCATTCTCTTCGTGTGTATACGTTCAAAAACACTTCAATTGCGTTCACATCCAAATGAGCTACATGTCTGGTTAAGGATTCGTACAACAATTCTTTTCAAATTTGGAGTGTTACAACCAAATATTGACCACCATTCACCTATATGCAATGAAATAGAGTTGATTTAATTTATAAAATAAAATTGAAATAATAAACATGTTATAAGAAAAAAATATTTATTACTTGGAGGATTGTCTTAAATGCCTTCACTAAGAAAAGTCTTTCCAAATTACCACAACAACTTTAAAAAATAGTAAGCTATTTGTTCAACTTTATATCCACATCATTTGATTTGATTGCAAGTTTTTCAATGACATCAAAAACTATTGACATAACGGCTAGGGATTTTACTTTTGATTTTGGATCATATTAGAAGGCTGGGTTAAACTAATACCTTGCAAGATAAAGCCTTTGATCTATTTGTCTATTCCATCTTCTATCAATAATCTACATGATTGTGTCATATTCAACTTTTTTATAATTAAAATACTTTTTCAATGATTTCTTTGCCTTCAATATAGCATGATACATATACCTCATTTATTACTTGGAACCAATGATGAGGTTCCACGCCACTATTAAATTCATGGGCCCCATTATAATAGATGCGGGGCCCATGTATTTAATACTAGCGCAGGACTTTACCATTGGTTCCACAGCTAAACCTTGGTTCCATAGCTAAATGGGTTAACTTTGGCTGTTGGGGCCCAACAGTATAGGCTGTTGAGACAGTTTCTGGACTGGCCATGTTTTGGGCAATTCACCTATTCACGCCCATGGTTTGGATTTTAGTAAAAATAAATTAAGATGTAATTACTAATTTACCCATTCTCAAGGTAACATGGTATTCTCAGAAATTCTCTCAACAGCATAGGTTGTTGGCCCCCAATAGCTAAAGTTTTTCCTAGCTAAACCTTGCTCGTCTAATTGGGCCTGAGACATCATAACTCATAATAAAAATACAAAAATTTAATAAACATGTAAAAATACAAAAAAAAATTGTTATAGAAAAAAGTGCTCATGTCTTTCACATTGTACTTGGGTTGGATTTGGATTGGGTCCAATTACATTTGAACTCGATCTGGTTATTGAAACTCCAAATTTGAATCCGATATATTGGACTTGCATCGGATTTGGATTTAACCCAAGTGCGTTTTGTTTGTGTTTAAAGTAGAGATAATTAAAAGGTTTTAAAAAATTAGATTTTAACTCATTCATATATAATAATTTTTTATAAAATACCCTATTTAGAAGGAGGCCAAATCTGCTCCTCACACCGACCTCATTGGCACATTCTACCGTGCATTGAGAACATCTCCTGTACTTATGTGTTATTATTTACAGGAGATGTTCCCAATGCACGGTTGGATGTTCCTATGAGGTCGTCGTGAGGCACCCTCTATGAGGAGTAGATCCCAATTCATTTAGATGAGGAGTGGGGTGGAATGATGGAAATTAGACCTGTTCATGGGTTGGGTAGCCCGACGGCCCGGCCCAACCCGATCCGTTATTTTTTGGGCTTGGACAAAACTTTAGGCCAGTGGGCTCAGGTTTTCTCAAATAATCCCGGCCTAGGCCTGAGCCTGGCCCAATACTATTACATAGAATAAAAAAGCATTTGTGTTATATATAATATATATTTATTTCTTAAATTATTAATAAATATTAATTTACTATTAAGAAATACAAGTTGGGCTTCCAGCTCAAGCTCAAGCTCCGTGCTTTATATAAGGGTCAGGCTTGGGCTTGGACTCGGGCCTGTACATTTTCTACTGATAAAGAGACAAAGTACGGCCCGGCCCGGCCCATGAATAGGTCAATTGGAAATGGAAGATTGATAAATTTCTATGAGAGGTGGGTGGGGAATTCTACTATAGGAGAAATGATAAATAGTTCCAGTCCTATAAACGAAGAGATAAAAGTGGGAGACTTAGCAAACAGGAAAGGATGGTCCAGAAGGAAAGCCAAATCCGTAATTTAGTTCTTAATCATGTTTGGAGAAAAATAAAAGCCATCTTCCTCCCTTTGAACTAGGGATGCAAATGGATCGAATCGGATTCGAATCCGATCCGACACTATTCATGTCGGATCCGATCAGATCTAATAGGACTCGATATAAATTCAAATCCTATTGGTAAATCGGATCGACTTGTTTTTTTTTTTTAAACAAATAAATTATTAAAAAATATACTAATTATTTTTATCATATAAATTCAAATCCTATTGGTAAATCTTCTTGAATCGGATAGGAGTGATTAAAATCGTCGATTCGGATGATCCGATCCATTTGCAAATAATTTGGACATTCGAAAAGGAGACTATAAAATTTGGGGCCTGAATTCCCCCCCTCCCCCCAGTTAAAACTTTCATATTTTTATTACTAAACATAAACAACAAACATCAGAAGTCCTTGGACCGGTGGAACAATATGAAACAATACAAAAACAAATTAATTTTAACAACAAAGGGCTTACTCCTATTTTGATATTTTGATTCCAGAGCAAGCTCTCTCTGTGCTCACAAGTTTAAAGGTAATTAACTCACCCCTATCACGGTATTGAAATTAGTTTTCAAGGAACAATTAATTTTGACGCCACTTGGAGAGAAGATGGGTCATGTACTATAAGCGTGTATAGCCACAAATCACCCCGAGGAAATTTTGGACATGATGCAGGGATAGCTGTTTGACTTGTAGCGTCGGCCGGATGCATACTGGTTATTCATCATCAATTAATACCAATCGCCGCCACTTATTCTTAAACGTCCTTTTCTAAGGCAACTTCAGATTTAAAGGGGTTTTTTCTTAGATTCAGGTAAAGATAAAAACACAGACTTAAGCTCTAAGTTGTCTTTTAATCATAAGAGTCTTCGCCCCGGGATAACTCCCAGAATCTTTATAGGCTTCGGATACCAGAAATTACATTGTTGCTCTTGTCTCTGCATTTGGTAACAGCATTTAGTATCATCTGTGGGAAACATCTGATTTAACCAACTAGTGTCTCCGAAATGGCTAACAAGCAAGACACCATTCCCAACATTCAGAACTTAGTCACGACCGACTAGTTTGAGCTGGTCCTAAACGGGATGGACAACTTGGCGTCTTGACCCAGCAGTTGGACAATATAGGGCATCCGGTAAGAGGCCACCCATAGGGCGGTCGCCCCGTTGAAAGCCACGAACAACATGGCCGGCAATCCATCCAAACCCTGCTAAGCCAACGCTTAGACAACTTGGAGGTGGCCAACCCCTTAGAGTCCAACAACAACAGCCGATGGGCTAGCAAGCCCCATTCCAAGACTCCTCGGCTCTCCAATTGAGAGGGCAACCCCATGGGGTCCCATGCTGAGCACAAGAACCATGACCGTCAGCACCGTTGCGTTGCGACCAACCGGGACGATGACAGGCGCTCAAGCCACTACAGTTCCCCTGGGGGGTCAGGAGGCTGACGTTGCACCCTCTCCCCCATCGGTTTTCGACCTCCTCAACGATCGTCATGCCCGCAAGGCTCAGGATGTGTTGGCGTCCAAGAACTCCGAGAATAGGGCCAACTCGTCCCACATGAGAGAAAATCAGAACCACTCCGAAGCAATGATGCCATACATCGACCAACACCTCGGACATATTCAAGCATAGATTGGCGCCATTTAGGATCAGCTTCAACAAGTAAAGGAGAGCAGAGGTGGGGCCTCCGCTAGTTGCCATGCCTTATTCAGTCGGATGGAGGCCTTCATGGATTCCATAATCTTCGAGCCCCAACGCAGGAGACCTATGATGGGAGTACAGACCCGAGGACCACCTGGAAAGCTTTCGAGTCCTCATGGTCCTGCGCGAATACTCTAACGCCCTTATGTGCCAAGCCTTCCAGACCACACTCAATGGAGCAATGCACCGATGGTTCATGACACTGCATCCACACTCCATCGGCTCTTGGGTACAATTCGCGGACCTCTTCCTAGGTCACTTTGTGAGCAATCGATAGTGCTAGAAAACCATCATCTTCCCAATGTCCATCAAGCAGAAGTGGGAGGAGAGCCTTCGGGAGTATATGAAGAGGTTCAACTAGGAAGAACTCGAGGACAAGGACCTTGACCCCTCAGTCTCCATGCATGCAGCCATTAATGGCCTCCGGCTTAGATCCCTCTATTGGTCCATCTTCAAGACTCCGCCCAGGACTAAAGTCGAGTTCTTGAAGAATGTCCAGAAGTACATCGTCGTTGAGGAGGTCGAAGCCAAGAAAACACCTCCAATTACATGGTGAAAAGGATCGTGCCCCACGACAATGCATTGGTGGTATCGATGGTCATTGCCAATTACATGGTGAAAAGGATCGTCATAGACAATTGCTCCTCAGTCGAGTTGACACTAGACCGATTGCATCCCATTGACGTGCCACTCATCGGATTTCTTGGAACAACTATCAAACTTGAAGGGAAGATAACCTTACTGGTCACTGTAGGGACCGAACCTCGTTACGTCACTCAGATGACTGAGTTGTTGGTCGTGAAGATAGGCTCACCCTACAATGCCATCGTAGGGAGGCCAATCGTTCACGCACTCAAGGTGGTTATCTCGTCTTACCACCTTGCCATGAAATTCCCCACGGAGCATGGTGTAGGGGATGTTAGGGGAAACTAACAAGCTACCAAACAATGCTACGTGGCGACGCTAAAAGGAAAGAACAAGGAAGCCTTACAATTGAAGGGGCTCAACCTCGGGAATGAACTATCAAGTTGAAAGGACCTCATCTCGGTTCACCTAGGTGAGGCCGTTATCGACATGTTTGCTTTCCGAACTGGTAAGCTTCCTCAAATCCATTATTGACATGTTTTCTTGGTCTGGTGCTGATATGCTAAGAATTGACTTCTCGGTCATTACTTACAGGTTGAGCAAGAACCCAAGCTGTAGACCGGTTTGCCAAAAGAAGAGGAACTTTGCACTAGAGCGCTGAAAAGCCATCGAAGAGGAAGTGGATAAGCTATTCGGCACTAATTTCATAAGAGAGGTACACTACCCTAAATGGCTACCTAATATGGTCATGGTTAAGAAAGCTAATGGGAAATGGTGCTTATGCATTGACTTGATAGATCTCAACAAGGCCTATCTCAAAGACAACTTTCCTATACTGAGGATTGATCATTTCGTCGATGTCACCATGGGGTATGGTTAAGGAAGCTTCATGGATGCATTCTTCGGCAACAACCAGATAAAGATGCATCCGAGCATGACACCTACTACTGCAAGGTGATGCCTTTTGGACTTAAAAATGCTAGGGCCATTTACTAGAGACTGGTGAGAATGATTTTCAAAGAGCAGATGGGGAGAAATGTCGAGGCCTAAGTTAACGACATGGTTGTGAAGAGTCTTAGAGCTTGCCAATACACCTTGGACATTGACGAGACATTTGGGGTACTGAGGAAATACAACATGAAACTGAACCCCACCAAATGCACCTTCGAGGTCACCTTAGGAAAATTCCTAGGTTTTGTAGTCACCTAACGAGGCATAGAGGCCAACCCTGAGAAGATAAAATCCATATTGGACATGGAGCCCCCTTGGTCAAGTAAAGAAACCGGGAGGTTCACTGACCGGGTCTCAGCCTTCAACCTATTCATGTCCAAGTCGGCCGACCGGTGCATACCCTTCTCCCGGGCCATTAAGAAATTAAAAAACTTCCAATGGACAAAAGATTTCTTGAAAGGCTTCGAAGAGTTAAAGTCCTACCTAGCATCGCCACC
The DNA here is from genome assembly GCF_000365185.1 of Nelumbo nucifera. Next base: position 56,253 of record NW_010729118.1, on the reverse strand, counting down.
ATTGCTCATGCGGCCCATCCTAAGAGAAACCTTATTCTTGTATCTCTCAGCTGGAAATGAAGCAGTCAGCTCGGTGTTGATTTGGAAAGACAAGGGAATTTAGAGACCAATATATTATGTCAACAAGGTCCTCCATGAGGCTGAGACCAGATACCAAGTAGTAGACAAGATAGCCTTTTCACTAGTGGTCTCGGCTAGGAAGTTGAGGCCTTACTTTTAAGCCCATAGCATATCGGTGTTGACCAACCAGCCCCTTAACTCGGTGTTCTCAAAACTTGAGACCTCGTGTTGGTTAATCAAGTAGGCTACCGAGTTGTCAGAGTTTGACTTACACTACCAGTCGAGGCCTACAATAAAGGTACAAGCATTGGCAGACTTCTTGGTTGAATGCACCTTCAGCTATGACCATAGCCAAGCCCCCGAGATTGATGAGGAGCCTCGGCTAACTAGGACCTTGTTTGTAGATGAATCCTCCAAAGCCAAAGGAAGGAGGGACTAGTTAGAACTACAATTAATTTGAAATGTTTTTGGGTGAAATAGTGATGCAACATTTGGAGATCCACACTCTGAGGATTCTGGGCATAAAAGTTCCTCAATAGATATAGAAAGGATCCATTGGGAAGAGGGGGAAAGGAAGTGTTCTCCATTAGCTTATTTTACTAACTTTTACAATGCATCCCAAGCTGCAATTTCTGGTAGCAACTCCACATTTTATGATGGTTTGGCCTTTGAAAGAATCAGTTCCAAGTGCATGAATCCCTCCCTATTTTTGTCATCAATCTAACCCACTCAACTTCAACCATTCACAAATGCAAGAGAAAATAAATCCCCTCTATTGAAATGAATTATTTTAGGACTCAGTGACCCTCTCTACTCAAAAACTATCATCTGTTTTCTCAGGTTGTGGCTATATCCGTGGAGTAGCGATTGGCATTTGAACATCCTCAATGTTTCAAGCTTAAACTTAACAAAGATGAAAATGGAAAACGGAGATGGAGGAGGAGACAGAAAGCGGAACAACGATGTGATTCCTATCTTTCTGAAAATTTTCATCAGTTGGATTTTATTTTGAAAACTTGAGGAATATTGAAGGGCAAATTTGACATTTTGTTTTTTCTATTATAATTTAACGGCAATGTCAATTATGAGAAATAGTAGGAGTACTTTAAGACAATAGTAAAATAGTAAGGGTAGAATTAGCCAATTAACTAAACCATAAGGATAGTTTAAAAAATTTGCCAAAAAAAACTGACATGAGAAATTGATCCCATGTGTCTATGCATGAAATTATTACATATTCATCATATACATCAAATAAAAATAATGTATGTAAAGCAAGAATTTGTTATTAATGTTGGATATATGTAACCGGTGACTCAATAGATAAATACTAAGGTTGCATTTGTTTCAGATGTAAATGCAGTTTTACACCGATGGAATTGAGACACGATGGTTTGGTGAGAGTGTAAAATATGGACCAGCCATTGTGCTCATTTACACTCATCCTATTTGGTTACGTCTTGTTGCAGTGGAAGATTTATCAGAGAGGGAGGGAGAGAGAGAGAGAAGGGTGGAAGGGAATCAAGAGACAACCTTATTTGTTTACACCTTTTATAAAAGTAGAGTAAATTAGCAAACACAAGAGTATAGAGAAAAGATTCTCAGAGGCTCAGAAGAGAGAAGGGGCAAAAAGATAGAGCCACCATACTAGCTCTTGAAAATTTTTCACTATGGCAGCTAGGAAGAGCTACCTCACCAACGATTAGTTCTGATACCATGTTTGAATTTGACAAACCGGCCAGTGGAATTTGAATCACGCTGCCTCGCCTGAGTTGAAGAAGCCGATGACCAATGTACGTGATGCTGCAGCCATGGAGGGAGATTTGTGCCAACACAGAGGCATCCAATTCCAGGACAGTGTAGAACACATATGAAGAAAGTGGATTTTATAGATTAGGAATAGGGAAGGGCAACAAAGGAAAAGACTATGAAGACGTATATCAGAATCAAGAATCTGATATGCACGGTCAGTTCCTCTTGAGCATACCAAAATAGCTCAGGGGAAGCTACTGGAATTGAATCTCGAAGTCGTCCGTCTCGTCTGCCAGCCCGCTATTCCTCCTCATCTTGATCCGTTTCAACCTCTCTATTGCTAGCCGCAACGTCAGCTTGTGGCACCGCCGCTGGTACTTGAGCCCATTGATGCAGTAGAGAGTCTGAGCCACCGAGACATAGAAGATGAGATGGGCCATGGTGAGGAGGCTGATGGGGACCCAACAGTGGCGACATTGTAGCTTGGGCGACTGGACCAGGGCAATGGAAACCGGGCCTAGGAAGAGGAAGAATTGGAAGAGCTTCCAAAGTTCCTTCTTTTCGAGATCAAAGGCACGCTTCTTCTCCAAGGTTTTCTTGAAGTGGAGCTTGATTATGGTGTTTAGGGCTTGTAGGGTTGTTTCCTTTGGAACTGCTATTCATAGCCCACCATTGCTGATTGCATGCCGAGTCTTGGCCCCTGACCTCCTTCTCAGTTCCCACCCAACAAATGTGGTGGAATGATGCAAGGAAGAGACAAGGTGGAGCAGAGATGGCTTGAAAAGACAAGGTAGAATGATGCAGAGAGAGAGAGAGAGTGAGAGAGAGAAGGAGAAGAAGAAGAGAGAAGGAGAAGAGAGAGAGCGAGCGAGTGAGAGAGGAGAAGAGAGAGAGAGAGATGTAATAAATACATTGATAATTTTGATGTATTTATTACATCGATTATCGATGTAATTAAATATAAACATGTAATTTTATATCGAAAACATGTTTACCAAATGTCAACCGGGGTGTAAAATTTACCCGATTCTATTTTACACCTTTACCAAACGCAGCCTAAGTTACTAGTTTGAGATCATTGTTAAATGTTGGGGGTGGATACCGTTATGCATGCTTATCACTTTCACCAATTTACCAATTGATGTGGAGAAAACATGATTATTTGTGTTTGATGTATATGCCTAATAAATTTTAAATTTTCAGAAGAATGATATAAATTATCAATTAGGGGCTCCTCTTCATATAATTAAAATAATTCTATTTGACAATAAAAAGCTTTGGAGTTTTATAGGTTTTCTTTTTCATCAATTTTATTTAACAAAGCCCATATGTCACTTGGATCACGATTTAGTATCATGAAACAAGATAAGTATGAAAAAAAAGAAAAACAAATAAATAAAATTATGTAAAAGTCAACAAGTACATTGCATTAACTTCAAAATTCTTAATCCGACGGTTCGTAGAAATAATTACCTAATATCGTGTTCTCTAAGATCAACTAATGCAACGCACTGAATTTATTGCCACCATTTCATTTTTCACTGACCTAACTACGTTCTATCACTTTAACTCTCTCTAAACTATGTTTGTGTCAAACTTCCCCAAACTTTGCACCACTCTGACGGTGTTGAAAAATTATAAAATTGCTCATTTGTTGTCTATATTTACAAAGAAAATGATATTTTTAGGGTTTTAATTCCGTAGTCTTAAAAAGCCAATTGGAGGACTTCACTTTGGCTGTTTGGAAAAAAAAAAAAAAAACAGCCTGGTCTGTTTTGGGAGTCTTTACATATGACACCTTAATTAATTTATAGATCCTCATTTGTCTTTTTAAAAAGATATTAAGTGTAAATATTATTTTATTCGCACTTATTATGTGATGCCATTGATTGCAGGCTTCCAAAACAGCCCAAGCAGTTTTTTACAAACAGCCAAAGTTTGCCCCAATTAGAGTAATTTGTGTTATAAATTGGGTGAAAGTTTGGGACGGTGATACACACAAAAAAAAAAAAAGTTTAGGAAGTCAACAGTGGAGTGATGGATCCCAAAACAAAAAGGGGATACCTTTAAGCAAAAAATAAATAAATAAAATGAACTTTTGTACTTGGAGTTTGGGGTGGTCATGAGCCGACTCTTTCATGTGATATTTGAGCTCGGCTTGTGAAAAGCTCGGATCAGTTCGATTTAAATCGAGCTTCGAGTCAAATTAGAGCCTGATATATAGGCTCGTTTGTTAATCGAGCCGAGCTTGAACCTAATGAAACTCGACTCATGAGGCTTGCGAGCCTAGTATTAAATAAATAATTTTTATTATACATACATACATACATACATATAATAAATGATTTTATTATATATATAATATTTTTATTTTGTATGTAAAATAAAAATAATTTTTATAATTCTTATTTTTTTTATCTAAAAAATAATATAAACCAAACCGAGCTTGAACTCAAACTTCTAACTTGAATTGAATTCAAATTGAACCGAGTTGATCTCCAATGGCTAAGTATTCGACTTGGCTCAGCTCGAATCCATACTACTTGAAGTTAGACCTGTTCATGGGTCAGGCACGGGTCGGGCTTTTGCTCTTCATTAACATAATTTTTTCAAGCCCGAGCCCAAACCCGGCCCAACCAACAAGCCTACAACTTGCACCCGAGCCCGACCCTCATAAAAAGCCCGAAGCCCAGGCCTGAGCCTGAAGCCCGACTTGGGAGTCTGAGCGTCGGTGCCCTCTGAGATTGAGAGAATGGTGCCTGAGTTGAGTTTGCCGATTCTTGGGAGTCTGAGAGTGAGAATGGAAACTGAGAAAATGAGAAGATAGAAGATGAAAACAGTGTCGGCCAGAGAGAGAACTCACTGCCAAAGAGAGAGACGACCTAGTTCTAGTGGCACCAACCGCCGGTTTTTGAGTTCGCAGAGTGAAAACGGTGTGCCTGGTGGGTTCGCCGGTTTTGAGAGTCTGAGAGTGAGAAACTGAGAATGAGAAGATAGAAGATGAAAGCGGTGTTGGGTGGAGAGAGAGAGAGAGAGCTCAATGCTGAAGAAAGATGACCTAGCTCTGGTGGCACCGACTTCTAGTGCCTGAGTTCGCAGGTGCAACTAGGTTCGCCGATTCTGAGAGTCTAAGAGGGAGGAGCGAGAGCCGATTCTGAGAGTGAGATTGAGAAATGAGAATGAAAAGAAAAGTTTTAAGAATTTAGGGTTAGGGTTAGATGGTTTAGGAATTTAGGGTTTAACTTATACAAAAGTTGGGCGGGGCTGGGATTGGGCCGAGCTTTTTAACAAATCCCGAGCCCAACCCGTAAAATAGTCAGGCTCGACCTTTTAGGGCCGAGGTCAGGCCTACGGGCTAAAATGCATGTTCAATCCTGTCCGGGGGCCGGGCCGAGCCAGGCCTGCCCGTCGGGATACCCGGCCCATGAACAGGTCTAGTAATACTTGATGGGCAAGGAATCGGTAGTTAGTGGTCAAAGTCGAGGAAACGGTCCACCCACGATGTGTTAAAATTACTTTTGTTTACTCTACTTTTGCACATGATTGGCTTTTCACGTGCCAATCTACCCTATCTCATGGTTTCCATCTCCAACCAAACACACATCCAGAAACCCAGATGACGTCTGGACAGTGGTCAGACAATGAACGGAAGAGTATATGTAAATTCTTTACTCCTTAGCCATAAAGAATTTCCGAAAGAAGAACTAAAGTATTTGATATATAAATAATTGGCCATCTCCAGAAAAGCAAAAATCGTTTGTAAGAAGTGTTTGTAATAAGTCTGATCACTGACCAGTGTCAACATCCCCAATCTCGGTCTATTCCAATGGAGATTTGGTTCATCATCCTCGCCTCTCTCTGCATCTCTGCAGCCCTTAAATCCCTCCTGGATCTACTCTCATTCAACCAGAAGAAGCTCCCACCAGGTCCCTTTACTGTGCCCATCATAGGCAACTTCTTATGGATTCGTAAATCCTTCTACGATATTGAAATCATTCTTCGCAATCTACGCACCAAGTACGGCTCCATCATCAAGCTTCAGATTGGCTCTCGCCCATCCATCTTCATCGCCAACCATGAGCTCGCGCATAAGGCTCTCATCCACCACGGCGCCACCTTCGCCGATCGTCCTCCAGCTCTCGCACCCAACCGCGTCATTTCCAGCAACCAGCACAGCATCAGTTCTGCTGCCTACGGCCCACTCTGGCGTCTCTTCCGGCGGAATCTCACCCACGAGATCCTCCACCCTTCACGGATCAAGTCCTACGGCAACGCCCGCGTCTGGGTTTTGGAGATACTAACCAACAAGTTCAGAGAACAAGCCAATTCCGGACAACCCGTTTGCGTCATGGATCACTTCCGGTACGCCATGTTCTGCTTGTTGGTGCTCATGTGCTACGGAGAAAAGCTCGATGAGAAGATTATCAAAGACGTCGAATCCGTTCAGAGGAAGATGAATACCAGTTTTGGTCGATTCAGTGTACTGGCTTACATGCCAAGATTGGGAAAGATTGTATTCAGAAAGAAGTGGAACAAGCTCTATTAGCTAAGGCACAATCAGGAAAGCGTTCTTATTCCTCTAATAAGAGCCYGACAAGAGCAAGAGAAGAAATTACAGAACAACGAAGGAAAGACGGATGACACCGTCGTCTGCTATGTCGATACACTGCTCAGCCTTCAACTCCCAGATGGAAGAAGGAAGCTGACGGAGGAGGAGATAGTGAGCTTGTGCTCGGAGTTTCTAACCGCCGGCACTGATACAACATTCACGGCGTTGCAGTGGATCATGGCAAACCTGGTGAAGTATCCACACATCCAAGCAAAGTTGTTCTCAGAGATCGAAGGAGTGGTAAACTCCGGCTCAGAGATCAAAGAAGAAGATCTGCAGAAGATGCCGTATCTGAAGACGGTAGTATTAGAGGGTTTGAGAAGGCATCCACCTGCACATTTCGTGCTACCGCACGCAGTTAGAGAGGATATCACCATAGATGGGTATGTGATACCGAAGAATGCTGCAGTGAATTTCATGGTAGCGGAGATGGGATGGGACCCAAAAGTATGGAAGGCCCCGATGGAGTTCAAGCCGGAGAGATTCTTGACTGGTAATGTTGATGGAGGGAAAGTGTTTGATATTACGGGGACCGGGGAAATTAAGATGATGCCATTTGGTGCTGGAAGGAGAATCTGTCCTGGTCTTGGCTTGGCTTTGCTTCATCTGGAGTATTTTGTAGCCAATTTGATCAGGGACTTTGAGTGGACGGCTGTGGATGGAGATGAAATTGATTTGTCTGAGAAAGTGGAGTTCACCGTGGTTATGAAAAATCCTTTGAGGGCCCACATATCTCCAAGGATGAAAAAGAATATCTCCATCACAAGGTCTATTTAGGGGGCTCACACATACTGAATAGATTAATAGAATATATTATTTGATATTTTTGGGCCCATTTTAATATTATCTTTACTTGTAAATACATATAAGGATGTTGATGGGTCAGAGTACGGGTGCAATTTGGGTCGGGTTTGGGAGGGAAAAACTTGGATCAGGTTAGGTTGGGAATCTGTTTAATTTTCAATAGGCTTGAACCCTAACCTAACCTAAGCATGATCTAATTTAAATTCTTCAAAGCACTTAATTATAATACCTTTTATGGTAATTAAGGAGAGAAGCCCTCTTGTAGTTTACAAAATGAGGACCTGCTATTGTTTGAGTTAAACGTGTTACGTTGATTGCCTTTCTCTTCCAAGGTTGCCTTGCATACACTCCAGATCTGCTGCGGAAGGTAAAATTTGTTTGGATAAGTGATGTTCTGGTGTTCTTGTGCGTTACAAAGAGTGGCGACAGGGAGAGTACTTGTTGGCATGCAGATAAGTTGTATGTTTATCCACCTTTTACGAGGAATAGATATTCTCCAGAAACCTTAGTTACCATGGGACCCAATATAGCGGCAAACTGAAATATTCTCGATGTGTGGCTGCAGTGTCTTGTGGATAGTTAGGTTGTGGGTTGCGTTTTAAGTAGCAGATCTCGATTCATATGAAATTGCGGGCTACATAATTCCCATGTTAAATGAGCACTTTCAAATTTTTTTGACACCTGTCCCTTGAAATATCCCCAACCTAATTAATTAGTTTCAGACAAATATATCCTATCAGTAGAAAATCAAGGCTCTGTGTTGGAGATATATCATTTGAAGTTTGACATGGGAAGCTTTATAAAGCTGGCTACCCTCAGTTGGTTACATCCCCATCAGTCCATCACTAAGCTGAAACAGGAAGAAAATTGGTCTCTATTTTCATGGCTTAATTATTGAGGGTTCAAAGTTGAGATATCTGATCCTTTTACAAAAAACCCAAGTAAAAAAGAAGTTGATATTTATTAACCATTTATAGAACCGGGGAGGTAAGAACACCCATCTGAGAGATTTTAACTGGTTCAGCTGCTTTGAAGCGCTCGGGATAAGTTATTGAAAGAGATTGAAGCAGAGGCATATTTTCTCCAAAAATATATGCTTTTAGAAGCTAAAAGCACCCTTTCACTTCTGTATTTTTAGATCCAGTTCCACTGTTTGCTGGCTTCTTTTTGGACTCATTAGTAGAAACCCATGACTAATCCATATAAATTGGTACAAGGTGACTCCCTATTGGATCATCAAACGTTCTGCATCTAGGGATGGTAAGTTAGCTCTGGATATCACATTGAATCCTTGATCCCCACTTAAAAAAAAGTGATAATTCCTCACCTAATTCAATTTATATTGGAACGCTTCACATACACATAGAACCACTTATTCAGAGTTATATAAAAACCTCCAGCTCAAGCTCCTTTATTCAAGGAGAGAAGGTTAGTTGAATCTCCATGTTCTATTCTGCTACCATGAGTATCAAGGTAAGGACTATGGAGGCTGAATATATCTGTTCTCCATCTCAAATCAGCTAAATTTATCTTAGCTATCCACTGTATATCTTTATCTTTATTAGTTCTCTTTAGTTTACATAGACTCTCGTCTTTATCTTTTGTTTCCAGAAAACCCAGTTGAGAGTTGACATTAACAGCCACAAGTGCAAGACCAAAGTAATGAAAGCCGTTGCCAAACTTTTAGGTACTCTCTTACAAATCTTAGCCAATTCTACTCTTAATTTGACAAAAAACCCAAATCAGTTTTCTTTTTTCACTTAATCATCAATATCAACTAAATTTCCTTATTTGAAGCAAAAAAAAAAAAAAAAACAAGTGTATATGATCCAGTAGTCAATTATTTTCTTAGGCTGCATTTGGACAATGCAAATAAGTGTGAATGCAAATATGTAGAGTGTAAAAGGGTTCAGATAAATTGCAAAATTGGGTTAATTTTGCACTGACAAATTTATCTTTTTATCAAATAGATTTTTAGCTGTAATAGATGCAAACATGAATTCCAATAAAATATATGCTTTTTTTTCTATCAAAAACCCACTTGAATGCAAATTTACTTCATTTTTATTGATGTACTTTTACATCTTATTATCAATATAAATATGCATTGATCTGTGTTGGGCCAGTAATTTACATCTTACTTCATTTATTGATGTACCCTAAACTGGGATTTACACTCTATTTGCAATATTCTTCTAATCTTCTTTGACTTTCGTATTCCCCAGACGGCCGCGTGGCCCGCACCAACCACCAGCACCAAGCGGCAATGCCGATCGCCGTCTCATCAGCAAGCAAGCACCAATGCCATCTTTGATCTCTATATCTCTCTTCTCTCTCTTTCTCACATCTCCTCTCTGCGGCTCTCCAGGCACCACCTCTCAAGCTCTCACTGTAGGCGACAACCGACAGCAACCACCGGCACCAACCAGTTTGGCATCGACAGCAACCATTGACAGTTTTAGTTTTTTTTTTATTTTAAGTGCATAAAAAAACCGAAAAATTGAACCACGAACCAGTTAACCGATTGCATCAGCTCGATTTCAATTTGGATATTTAAAAAACCAATGAAATCGGTTAGGTTTGAAAAAATACCCCAACCGAACCGTGAGCACCCCTGCATAAAACCCCATAGTTCAATCCCCAATACCCAAAATACCCTGGTATAGACAGTGTACAAACATTTTTTGCCTTAGGCCCCAGACTCCCATAATTGTAAATTTCTCCTAGTTTTTAGAAAATTGAATTGCTATCAAAACCTCTACTAGTTTGATCTCCAAAACCCATAATACCCTTGTATGGATGTTGTGTACAAGCATTTTGTTTGTGATATTCAAACTGGGTGCAAATTATGCACTGGGTTCAGTTTTACACACGCTTGTCTGATAGTATGACTTTCCTCCCTCCCTGATGCAAAATTTGCATTTTGTTTCATTGGCACTCATAGACAATGCAAATTTTGCATCCAAAGCTTGATGTTAAATTTTCACCACTTTTATTATCAGGTCTGGGCCGGTTCAGTTAATAAATACACACACCTGTTCCAAATCTTATCACTAATCCAGATAGTAAATAGGTGCAATCTGATAAGATCCAACTATAATTGAGAGGCCTTTAGGCTTTGTAAATTGACAATAAACCTACTAACTCTCTTCCTCTCGTTTCTCAAAATGTCTTACTTATCCCATATAAAATAATAACAATTTTAGACATTTTATGTGAAATTATATATATATATATAAGGGTTATTTTGTCATGTGATGATGTATCCAATTTTATATGTATTTAAAAAATTGCTTCATTTTCCTTCATTATAAATACAACCAAACAGAGCCTAATGGACCAAAGAAAAACATAATCCTCACAAACAAGATAACCATACAGCAGGGGCGATTCATTATCAAAGCATGTGTGGTTCCATCAACTAATTAAGACCTTGAAATGATCTTAACCACACAAATCATTTCTTGATAGAAGTTTTAATAACGATAATCTATTCAACTAACCGGAGGTATGCGTGCATGATATACGAGGACGGAGGTGATGTCCATTAACTACATGTTACCTTAGTATTCACCCACCTGATCAAAAGGGCTTCAAAACAAGGTGCCAAGGATTGATGTGATACGCAAGCTGAGGTGGTTCAGTTGGTATGTTAGTTGGTTTATTTTAATAGAGATGGATTCAAATTCCCTTATCATTAAATTCTACTATAATCAAATTTGAAGAGGGTGATTACAAATGCTGTTGTACTTTGCTATTCATTATTTAGACAGCCCCTATAGGTAAGGGTGTCAATGGACCGGTTTTGGATTGGACCACGTCCAATATAAAATTAATTTGGACAAATTGAACAGACCAATAAGACATATTGGATTGGATCAATTTAGTCCAAAATATTTATTAGATTAGATTGGACCTAGTCCATCTATAACAAATTTATATTGGATTGGGTTAGATTAAGCTATTATCTGATCTATTGATATAAGATAGGAATATATATATACCAATGAACCAGGTTTGTGTTGAAACCAATCTAAATCAAAATGAATTTGAACAGATTGAATGGTCCAAACATTGAATTGAACGGATCCAAATTGGTCCAAAACATTCATTGGATTAGATTATTGGGCCTAATCCATTTATAACGAATTCGCATTTGGCTGAATCGAATTGGAGTCCAATTGACACCCCTACGGGATTCGGGCGTCTCACCAATTAACCCTCAAAAGTTGCAACATGTCCTATGTCCTAGTAGAAAACTTGGGGTTTTAACTTTCTGTTGCTGACTCAAAACAACCTTCTGCCCAGATATCCTGTTCACTTTTTCTATCCAATCTCTACCCGCTCTGAAATTCTGCCACACATCTCTTCATTCATAATTCATAATAGAGATGTGTGGCTCCATGGATAGGAAAAGTGAATAGAAAATCCCGACTGCCTTTTGAAGTCTGATAGGTCCAAAGTGGAGGTCTAATCTCGTACAATCTCTTCTCCGCCTTCTTTCTCTATAATTGGGCGTAATATTATACACCATTGGTTCCTTCATCGATCCTCACATGGAACAGCGCCACGTCAAAACGTCTGATCCATGGAATGACGTTTTTTCTAGTATAAAGCACCACGGATAGAGTGATAGAGATCCATTTTTGTCCAGTCCTATAGAAAATTTCCTTTGTAATGGAAGTCTGGTTCATCTTCTTCGCGTCTCTCTGCGTCTGTTTCTCTCTGAAATCCCTCTTGAATCTCCTCTCACACAACAAACACAAGCCCAAAGATCTGCCACCAGGACCCTTTTCTCTTCCCATAATCGGCAACTTGTTTTGGTTCCGCAAATCCTTCTTTGATCTCGAACCCCTACTCCGAAACCTCCGCACTAAGTACGGCCCCATCCTCAAGCTTCAAATCGGCTCTCGTCGACTCATCTTCATCACCAACCACCAACTCGCCCACAAAGCTCTGATCCAACATGGTGCCACCTTCGCTGATCGCCCACCACCTCTGCCCATGACCCGCATCTTCTCTAGCGATCAACACAACATCAGCTCCGCCGCGTACGGCCCACTCTGGCGTCTCCTCCGCCGAAACATCACATCCGAGATCCTCCATCCTTCCCGGGTGAAGTCCTACGGCCATGCCCGCAAATGGGTCTTGCAGATATTAATCAACAAGCTTAGACAAGAAGCTGAATCCGGTGAACCAGTTAGGGTGGTGGATCACCTCCGGTATGTGATGTTCTGTTTGTTAGTCTTCATGTGCTTTGGAGATAAACTCGACGAGAAGGTTGTCAGAGACATTGAGAACGTTGAGCGAAAGATCCTGCTTGGCTTTCGTCGATATAATATACTCTCTTTGATGCCAAGACTGGGAAAGATATTGTTTCGAAAGCGGTGGAACGAGGTATATGAGTTGCATCGTAGTCGGGAAAGTGTTATTGCTCCTCTCGTAAGAGCCCGGCAAGAGAGAGGGAAGGAGGAGACAGTCGTCTGTTATGCAGACACGCTACTCGACCTTCGACTCCCCGATGGAGGAAGGAAGCTCACGACGGGGGAGATGGTGAGCTTGTGCTCGGAGTTCCTGAACGGTGGCACTGACACGACAGCCACGGCGTTGCAGTGGATCATGGCGAACCTGGTAAAATATCCAAACATCCAAGCAAAGCTGTTGTCCGAGATCGAACGGGTGGTGGGGTGTGGCGAAGAGATCAAAGAGGAGGATCTACAGAAGATGCCGTATCTGAAGGCGGTGGTGTTGGAGGGTCTGAGAAGACACCCGCCGGGACATTTCGTGCTGCCACACGCAGTGACGGAGGATACCAAGATAGATGGGTATGTGGTACCAAAGAAGGCTATAGTGAATTTCATGGTAGCAGAGATGGGGCGGGACCCAGAAGTGTGGGAGGAGCCGATGGAGTTCAGGCCAGAGAGGTTCTTGGGCAATGGCGATGGAGATCAGGAAGTGTTTGATATAACGGGGTCTAGAGAGATAAAGATGATGCCGTTTGGTGCAGGGCGAAGAATCTGCCCTGGTTTGGGTTTGGCGCTGCTTCATCTGGAGTACTTCCTGGCCAACTTGGTGAGAGAATTTGAATGGAAGGCTGTAGATGATGTTGACTTGTCGGAGAAACTGGAATTCACAGTGGTGATGAAGAAGCCATTAGAGGCCCAAATTTTTCCGAGAAGATAAGATATTGTGTACTTACGGTTGGAGCCTGGGGGAGGCCCATTTACATATTTTAAAGTTTATGATTGAACGTTGAAACTTGAAAATAAACGCCTTGGTAATAAGTAGGGTAGTTAGGCAATTATGGCGTTGTATTAGTTATTCTAGTCTTTCTATAGCCATTACTTTATTTATACGCATATTAAGAGTTTCATACTTTTCACGTTGTATGATAAATGCAAATGGATTACATATTACAAATAGGGTTTAAAAGTTATTGAACCAAAGTAGATTGGAAATATTAGAAATTGAGTTCATCGGTTTTATTAGTTTGATTAGGAATGGCAATTGGATAGAGCGGGATGAGGAGTTTTTTTCCCATCCTGTTTCCGTGAAAATCTCCATCCACTTCTTTGTTTCCATTCCCAATAAATCGGATAAATTTATCCCTATCCCCATCCCCATTCCCATAGGAATCTCCACTCCTTGTGATTCTTTATAATGTCAATTATTATGTTTTTGTTTTTTATTTTATTTAAAAAATAAAAATAAATTAAAATAGTTAAAATTTACAATCCTATTAGAAAATATTCAAATATATTCAACCATATTTTTAAAAATATTAACATATAGACATATGTGTATATATACACACATATAAACATATGTGTATATATACATATATTAGCGGGGATCCCATGAGGTAGGGAGTCCTTTCTTTGTCCCTGCCAACGGGGATGAAAATTTCCCCATCTCTGTCCGTGCAGGTGGAAATCATCCCCATCCCTACCCCATTCAGGGCAAATTCCCACAGGAATCGGGGAAATGGGGAAAATCGTCATCCCTAAGTTTGATAAACAACCCTATTTAAAATTAATTATTGTTATTTTTGTATTGTAAAAATTATTAAAAGTAGAATATAAAATATAAATGATTATTAATTATTATATAGAACAATTGTATACTCTTACATGTTTCTATTGTTTATCTTTAGCTTAACAAATCTCGTACGATACATTGGTCCCCGCAAGTAAGCATATTAAGAGTTTCATACTTTTCACATTGTATAATGCAAATGGTTGACACAAACTATACACAACTTGGTGTTCTTTACAAGGGAAATAACTAAGGGGGTGTTCAACAATATTTTTCATTTGTTTTTCGAAATGCCACGTCAACAAAAAATAAAAATATGTTATTGAACCCAATTTTTGTTTTCAAAGGGAAAATAAATTGGTTTTTGTTTCGAAAAATAATACATGTTTTTGGAACCAATAAAATATTGCTTTTTAAAACAAAAATAATTTTTCTATAAATAAATTAAATGATTTATAGAACATGATGTTGAATAATCAAATGAAAACATGTTTTCAAAACCATATTTAAGTAGATGTTTCTTGTGTTTTTGTTTTGAGAAATATTATGTTTTCAAACAAGTTGGTTTTGATTTGTTTATGGAACCAGCAACAAGAAAACAATTCACAATGTAGAACACCCCTAAACGTGTATGACACCATTTTCTTGTGATGCGTATATATATTTCCCTTCCTTTCCCTATCTCTCCAAACTATATAGAGCTTAACAGCTAAATTGATAAATTGAATATTTATAGGGATTTGCATAAATTAAACAAACTCATGTGTTTATGCCACAACTTGATTCCACAGGCTGTCTTCATGAGCCATTTTTGGCATCTTTTTGAGCTTTTTTTTTTAATTTTGGGGTGTAATTGGATAGGCCTAGGTTGAATGTTTGTTAAGTTTTGAAGGGTCTAGGTCCAATTAAGGATGTAAACAGATCAAATTCGAATAGAATTAGGCAATATCTGAATTCAAATCCAATTAAATATTTTAATTAGAATCAAATTTAATCAATTAAATATTTTAGGTAATTAATAAATATATAAATTATTTAATTATATAATTTAAATATTATATATAAATTGTATACATTATTCAAATATTTTATATATTGTATATAAGAATTAAATAATCTATCAAATCAGATATTTATCAAATGGAATAAAGCATATCCAAATTCAATTTGATTATGTCAAATCTTGAATTCGAAATTGTATTTCAAATAACATTGACACCCCTAGGCCTGATATAGTTTTCTTTTTCTTTTTAATCATGTACCCAATTTCGACCCTTACTTTTTAGAGAGGGATTGGTTTGGGATAGTGTGTATGAGTTTGAACCAATTATTAATTGGTTCTATAAGGTTGACCCAAAACCAAACCAATTATTGGTTGCAATAATCAAGTTGACTTGATTAGACCCAATTATACTTGACATCTATGATAACAACAACTTAGAATTTGATATTTTATAATATGGTCATTTTGCTAAAACCCTCTATAGTTTCGCAATTTTATTTAAACCTACCCTATAGTTCATATTTTACTAAAACACCCTTTATAGTTTGCAACCTATTTACTTAGTCGACCTTTCATTAAGAACTATTTGTTTTGCCATACGAAAATAGTAAAATGATCACCTAAACTAACTGAAAAATGTTCAAGGGTATGGACCCATGGTTCTTTATTCCCAAAGTAGCCCTAAACTAAGTGGAAAATGTTCAAGGGAATGGGTCCACGGTTGTTTATTCCAAAAAGTACCCCTAACACTTTTTTGTATAAAAAACTAAATTAACCAAATAAAGAAAAATAGAGTGGTTGTTCATGTTTTACTAGGGGCAAAAATGACATTTTTGTTTTTAGTTTCCTTTGATTAAATTTATTTGAATGGGTGTTAAGGTTAAAACTGTCATTTTCCACTTTCATCTAATGAAAGGTCGATTAAGCAAATTGATTGCAAATTATAGGGGATGTTTTAGCAAAATACAAGCTATAGGGTAGGTTTTAGTAAATTCATGAAACTATATGTAGGGGTGCTTTAATAAATTGTTTATATGGTGATAAAACAAGTATTTTTAACCAAAATTATCTTATATACTATCTATAAAATTTATCTATTTATACATAACAATAACAATTTTTACAAAAAAAAAAAACTTTACTGTTAGCATAAATTACAAATAGGTACCTTGAACTTTCAAATGCAATACTTTGCCTCTTGAACTTCAAGAAATAGACACCCTCTTTTAACTAATCTAACATCATTGATTATTCTATGTGGTAAAAATACTAAAATGTGCATATATATATTGAATTATTGAAAAACAAAAAATTGAAAATGACCAAAATAATGCTGGTTAAATACACGTTTTTCTTGAGAATAACCTTAGAACAATCAAACCTGAGAATGAAATCCGAGAAGAAAAGTAAGGATTTCAAAAATAACAACACAAGAATGAATACCAAATAACTACGATTCGTAGAGGAGAAGGGCAATACAATTTCAAGAATAAGAAAAATTAAACCTAAGAACGAAACCCCTTCTCTTCTTTCTTGATTGATTCATGTTTGTTGTAGTTTAGACTTGACAATGAAATTTGATAGAAAATTAAGGATTTGAAAATAAACCAGGGTGTCTATTTCTAGGAATTCAAGGTGTTTAAGTGTCGGATTTGAAAGTTTAGACACCTATCTATCACTACCCCAAAGTATAGGACACTCAAGTATATGTTTGGCATTGATGTTGCAAATATAACACCGTTGTCTTTGTTGATGTGTGGGTTAGAAGCACCGTTTTTTGAGAAAATGATGTCGTTGGAAATGTTGCTTCCAGGTAGGATGTTTCATGGAGCAACAACAACATTTTCTATTTGGTACCAATGCTTCAGGAAACGCTTTCAGCATGGGTACCTATTATCCAGTGCCACAACATGTCCCAATCATTGCCATCTCATGTCCTTGTTGGCAACAATGAGCTGTAGCTCCAGGTAACGCCAAATTCGGCATTGCTCCAAGCCACGCCTTCCCAATTTCTAAAGCGTGGCTTGGAACACTATTTTTTATGGAAAAGCGATTCCAAACAAGCAGGCGTTTCATAGAGCACCATTTTTTTCAACATAGTGCTGATGTGTCGCTATTTTCTGGAGCAACGACACCGATGCCACACAAATGCCAAGTGTCACATTTCAAAATGGTCTAAAAAATATGAAAATGATAGTTTTGGGATTCTGAAATGTTTGAAGTCACACATAACTTCACTTGTTGTGGATAAATGATGTAGTACTACAACTGCAATAGGGTGTCCATTTCTAGGACTTTAGGGTATTCAAGTATTGCGTTTGAAAGTTAAAAGGATTGATTTCACGATAGAATCAGTTTTAGTGATGACAATTTGACCTATCCTCGTAGGACCCTGCCCTGGTCAGGGTAGTTTTTTTTACCACTAACTAGGGTTTGGGGTGGGTTCAAGGAAACTCAAAACTTAGGGGAACAGGGATGATATTTGTCCACCCCGCCCCGACACCCGCCCTGAAGCCGCTCCGACCATATGTATATATATATATATATATACATAATACCGTTTATGTGAAAATTGGGGATGGGGTTAGTAGGGGTAGCAACAAGTCGAGCTTTCCACGAATTGCTCGAGCTCGATTCGGTTCGGTTTCAACCAAGCTTCGAGCTAAGCTCAAGCCCAATTCATTGGCTTGGATATGAAACGAGCCGAGCTCGATCCTATTAGAGCTCAACTCGTGAGGCTTGCGAGCCAACTCGAATATAATTATAGAAATTAAAATATATAATAAAAATATTATAATTATTAATTATTATAATTCCTAGTTTTTTAAATATCAAATAAAAAATATTTTTATATATAATTTTTTATTTTTATAAAACATTTTTTCTCAAAATCGAGTTCAAACTCAAGGTTCTGGCTCAAACCGAACTCGAACTTGAATCGAACCTTGTAGAACAGTCTCGAAACGAGCTCGAACTTTGTACTATTCGACTTGAATCCACCCCTCGGGTTAGGATTTCTAGCCCCGCTCGGGTTCGGGGCAGAGACGGTGCAGGGCATTTTTGTTCTGGTGGGAGAAGGGGCAGGAAAAACCCGGACCCGCCCAACCCCTTTGCCATTCCTATTCGGTTACTCTACATTTTCAAATCCTCTATAGGAACCGAAGGATAATGGGCCGCCCAATACTGATGACTGATGTCAGGGTCACAACTTCCTGACCGTGGGATCCGTTTTACGGATCTCAACTGTAGACGATTTAAAGTTTTGAACTCGTAAGAGTAATGAACGACTGTGACGGTTAACGATTATTAGCAGTTCTGCTTGAGAGAGCCTGAGACTGAGAGCTTCTCAAAAGATTATGATAGATTCAGGCATTCAGCAAACTTTCTTCACGAACTCTGGATCTTATATTATTTTTGCGCTTGAAAACATGTATCCTGCCCTCCACCAGAAACTCGTCTCTTCTCACAAAGACAGCACGGTTTGGCGGTATCTGCGAACAAAAACAAAAGGACCTTTCTTTTTCGATCTCGAGAGCTCTGTGTATAGCAAACAGTATTCAAGAGCTCAAGAGGATTCACTCTCTTATCATCACTTGGGGACTCGAACAATCTGTCTTCTTCTCCGGTAAACTTATTAGTAAATACGCCCAATTCGGGGACCCTATTGCCTCTCAATCAGTTTTCCGTCGAGTTTCGCAGTCGAGCAATATCTATCTATGGAATTCCATCATAAGAGCACTTACCCAGAACCGGATGTTTTCCGAGGCTCTGAACTTCTACTCCGAGATGCAGAAGTTGGACCTGCGACCGGACAGATTCACCTTCCCTTCGGTTATCAATTCCTGTGCGGGTTTGTTGGATTCAGAGATGGGAAAGGTTGTTCATCATCATGTTTTGGAAATGGGTTTTGCCTCGGACCTGTATATTGGAAATTCCTTGATTGACATGTATTCGAGATTCGGTTGTTTGGAAGAAGCGCGTAGTGTGTTTGAAGGAATGCCTCAAAGAGATATTGTTTCTTGGAATAGTTTGATGTCGGGGTATAGCGCAAATGGGGAATGGGAACGAGCTTTAGAAGTTTATTACAAATTAAGAATGTTGGGTTTTATTCCCGATTCTTTCACGGTATCTAGCATTTTACCTGCATGTGGAAGCCTGCTTGCTGCTGAAGAGGGGAAGATAATCCATGGCCTTGTCCACAAGATCGGGATTGAGAAGGATATATTAGTGAATAATGGGCTTATTGCTATGTACTTTAAGTTTGATCATATAACAGATGCTCAAAGAATTTTCGGTAATATGATAAAGAGAGATACTGTATCTTGGAACACTATCATTTGTGGGTACTCAAAATTGGGGATGCATGAAGAAGCAATTAATCTGTTTCAGAACATGGTTTTTAGTTTTAAACCAGATCTGTTAACTATAACAGCTGTTCTCCATGCTTGTGGTCATGTGGGTGACTTGGAGCTTGGAAGATATGTTCATGAGTACATGAGTAGAAACGGGTATGAATGTGATACTACAGCTAGTAATATTTTAATAACAATGTATGCGAAGTGTGGGGATCTACCAGCCTCGCTTAAAGTATTTGATGGAATGGTAAGTAGAGATTCTGTATCATGGAATTCCTTGATTAACAGTTACATACAATATGGATGTTATAATGAA
Organism: Nelumbo nucifera; assembly: GCF_000365185.1. The sequence goes on along the minus strand of NW_010729118.1, from coordinate 36,319 downwards.
GGGATGGAACATCTTTTGGTGATGAGGAAGATGGGATTGAAGCCTGATTCTGTTACTTATGTCATGCTCCTATCTATGTGTACTCAGATAGCCGCCATGGTCCTAGGGAAAGAGCTTCACTGTGATATCATTAAAATGGGATTTGATTCAAGTCTAATTGTGGGCAATGCTCTTGTTGATATGTATGTAAAATGTGGTAGCTTGGAGGATGCATTAAAAGAATTTGATGATATGGAAACCAGGGATGTAATAACATGGAACACCATCATTGCTGGATGTGTTCAGATTGGGGATTGTAGTTTAGGATTGAAAATGATCAGCCAGATGAGGGCCAAAGGAGTGATGCCAGATGTAGCAACCTTCTTAGGGATTTTGCCTGGTTGTTCCCTCCTGGCAGCTAAACGACAAGGTAAAGAAATTCATGGTTGCATTTTAAAATTTGGGTTTGATTTGGATGTTCCTATAAGGAATGCATTGATAGAGATGTACTCGAAATGCGGTATTTTGGAGTGGTCTCTTCATGTTTTTGACCACACGAAAGTGAAAGATGTGGTGACATGGACTGCACTAATATCTGCTCTCGGGATGTATGGTCAAGGAAAGAAAGCTCTAAGAGCTTTTGCTGAAATGGAGGCAACAGGTATTGTTCCTGATCATGTGACCTTTGTGGCTATTATTTTTGCTTGTAGTCATGCAGGTTTGGTGAAAGAAGGTTTAGCATGCTTTAATCAAATGAAGAATGACTATAACATTGAGCCTAGAATTGAGCATTATGCTTGTATTGTTGATCTTTTATCTCGATCTGGGCTTCTATCTGAAGCAGAAGAATTTATCCTTGCAATGCCATTCAATCCAGATGCAAGCATATGGGGATCTCTACTCAGTGCATGTCGTATAAACAGTGGAACCCAGATCACAGAACGTGTTTTGGAACATATCCTTGCAATGAGTTCTAGTGATACCGGGTACTATGTTCTAGCATCAAACATATATGCATCTTTAGGAAAGTGGGATCAAGTTCGCAAGATACGGAAATCAATCAAAGACAGGGGACTTAAAAAGGATCCTGGATGTAGCTGGATTGAGATCCGAAATAGGGTTTATGTGTTTGGAACTGGGAACAGGGCTGTTGAACAATCAGAAGAGATATATCAGTTACTGAGAAAGCTTGGGGATCTGATGGTGAAAGAAGGATATGTTGCTGATCCAAATTTTGTTCTGTATGATGTAGAGGAGGAAGAGAAAAGAGATATGCTTTGTGGACACAGTGAGAGACTAGCCATAGCATTTGGATTGTTAAACACAAGTCCTGGGACCCCTTTGCAGATAATGAAGAACTTACGGGTTTGTGGGGATTGTCACACAGTGACCAAGTACATTTCTAAGATCAAGGAAAGAGAGCTGATAGTTAGAGATGCAAATCGATTTCATATCTTTCGGAATGGAACATGTACTTGTGGAGATTATTGGTGATGATAATTTTCTGACCTAAATTTTTTGGTGAGGAACTGGAAAAGCAATCTTATAGAGAAAATGAAGACATTATTTCATTTGCATACCTTTGTGTTTTCCACAACCCACAATGTAACTTGCACTGGGTAAGGCTGGATGCCCTTTTTTACTTGGTAAAAATAAACTTAGTTAAGTTCTATCCCAACACCATCAAAATTGTCTATAACACCATCAAAATTAATTTAAAAAGAACCAATACCGCCTTCTGAATGTTACTTATTGAGAATTACATCTGTGTCAGCAATTTTGATTGTCAAGTTATCCCTCTCATCTTCAAGCATTTTCACTGGCTTTTAGGTCTTTTTTCCAATTGTTTTTTCACCTTGGGTCTACCTTGTAATGGTTTATGTAACACTGACCCTAGATTTTCCCTATAAACATTAATCAATGCACTTTTGCTGATCTGCATTGCCGTTATACAATCATTGTTTCTCTTCTCTTCTCCTCTTCCCATCCTTTTCTTCAAGTTGAGCTCTTAGTCATCTCCTTTTGTATAGATTTTAGAGTAAGAGGAAGCCCCCTGTCCCTTGATTTTTAACCATTCACAATTTGATATTTACAAAATTCAGTTAGTTTTTACAACAAGTTTTTTCTCCTTGTAATGCTTTTCATTTACTATTTCAGGTCTCAGTAGTAGGAAAAGCTAATTTCCTAAAGGTTCAAAATATCAAGCATATTGTATCATATCTTTTGATGCCCAATACACCAAATATTAAAACTTTTGATATTTTAACTTTAAAACATTAAAATACATGATGTGACAAGTCTGTTGTCACTGTGTCAGATAAAAATATACAAAAATATAGTTTTGCTTAGCCAAACTCTCGATATGCAAAAAATTGTGTATCAAGAGCATTAATGCTTTGAGCCTTGGCTTCAGTTGCCAAAACTGTCTTCTTCTGTCAGTTCATTAGCACGTAATTTTTGTTTTATATACTCCTTTATGTGCTTATTTCTTCTTTCAGCTATTGAATCTTTTATGTTGGTGGATACATATACAGACTGAAGATCTTCTATGAATGTTCTCACCGCTATTATTTTCTCCTTTTATTCAAGTTATTCATTTTATGGGTTTTAAATTTTTGATATTATGAATAGAATAGACATGTTCATATGTTGCATATTATGAGTTCATAGTGATAATAAGTAATCTCAATGCTGGTAAAATAGCAACAAAAACACTAATAATAATAAAAGAAAATATTGACTCTAATGCAGCCTGAAAAGAATACAAGTGAATTTCCTGTAAGTGCAATCTATATTTTTCTTTCTGAACCTTAACCAAGCTTGGACTGGAAAGATTTGGCAGACCATTGTTGTCACACGCAGTGGTATTTTGTTGGGCAACATTGATCAACTTGCTACCCAATATTGAGGCTAAGAAGAATGGCCCATATTCTTATGCAATATTGTTCTATAAAATTATTATTTTATAAACTGACTATATCCCATTTGGCTGGCCAAGTCTAACAGTCCAACCATGATATCCCTACCCATAGTTGGGTCTGATGTTAAACTTGTTTTTATTCTGATAATTAGAGGTGTAAATCGGGTCATGCCGGACTGGCATGGCACAATCCATGGGCCATCCCGAGCTGTACCGCCCTCCCCTGGGATAACTTGGGGGGTTGGCCTGGCACAGCCCACAGCCCAAGCCCATGCAGGCCCGTGTCATGCCATGGGCCAGGCTGGTCCGTGGGCCAAGCCTTGGACCAAACCGGGCCATGGACTGGGCCACGACTATTTATTTAAAAAAAAAAATTGAAAAAAAAAACTTAAATTTTTTATTTTATATGAAATTTGATGTATGTGATTGCTTATATATACAATAATTAAATAAATTAATATAATAAAATTAAAAACAATTGTTTATTTTATTAATATATTATATACTATATACTCTTATATAATTATAATTTATATAAATATATAAATATTATATATATAAATAATATATTGGTTATGCCGGCACGCGGGCCACGGGCAGCACGGCCCACGAACATAAAACCCCAGGCCCAGCACGATCCACATGATCATGCCGGGCTTGGCATGGCCCAATTTACACCTCTACTGATAATCTCTCATTCTCATACTCTATATATATGGAGATCCTTCGATTTTCTAACCTGTTCCTTTATCTTCATTACTACATGTTCTTTTCTTTGCATATAGTAAAGTGTTTGATATGCTAGTATATACTATATAGTTGACAGAATTAGGTTAGCTTGGTTTTTCCATGGCTTTGACCTACACAAGTATTGTTCAGTCTAAGGTTTGATCACTTAAACCCAATAATATTGTTTGGAAGGTTAATTTGGTCTGTATACTCCACCCTAACCTAAAAACTTTGATCCTAGAACAATACTTCAGTGTCAACTAGGCCCACGGGCACACCCTAATAAAATTCTTCTCTGTTCACCCCTTCCCTTGATAATGAATCTTGCTAAACATATTGAACACTTCTAAAATTTTTGTCCAATATTTAATGTAATGTTTTCTATAACCACTTCCATTGTATGGTTTATCTCCTAAAAAATTTTAGCAATGCATTCTTCTCTTACCTTTCATTCCATATTTTCTTTCTTTCCTTTCTCTTTTTTCAGTGATGAGTTTTTGGCACTACATTCTTCCCAAATCAATAACAAGGCATTTCAACATAACCCCGCCTAATCCTTTGCGAGAGTTGAAGAAGGTAGATCTAAGAAGCCAGCTCTCCTCTAGCAAAGTCTACCTGATTACCAAAGAGAGAAGGAATGTTGGCATATGTTAACGAAGAAGGAGAAGGATTTTAGTAAATTAGATGTGGATCCAATGTCCTACAAAAGCTACATCTGTGCACATTAGTCGACAACATAGGATTAAGCCTAACTTTCTAGGCTCAGGCCCAGCCTGCAGCTCAAAATCCTACAAAAATCTTGGGTTGGGCTGGTTGGTTTTGTATAGGATCACCTAGTTGAACCCTATTAGAGTAAGAGATTCAAGAGGAAAGTACACAGTTCCATTTAGATAATTACAATAGGTCTACGCTAGAGGTCATCTCTTGGCTCATATTTATTTGTTTGTCATGGATGAACCAATTAGATATCTAGAGGAAGTGGATCTGCTATATACTAGTCTTTTTCTTATAATCTTCAGCTGTAGTCTCTCTGGCTTCTCTTTTTGTTTTCCTATAATCTTCAGCTGCTAGAGTCATGGTTTTTAAAAACGAACCGGTGACCAAACCGGTCAGGGGTCCTGTTACCGGTTCGAACGGTCGGACCGTTCGACTCGAACGACCGGCCCATTCTGACCACAGAATAAAAAAATTAAAAAATTGGAAAACGATCAAAACTGTTCGAATGGTTAACCAGCCGGTTCAGTGATTTGCTGACCAAAATTAACGGTTTTAGGGGGAAAAGCGGTTTTGGAAGAAAACGGAACCAGTCAGGTGACCGATTTCCTTTTTTCTGGTCCAGTTTTGAAAACAGTGGTTAGAGTGGAAGAGCTTTCTTTACCCAATTTCTGTAACCCTAGAACCCTGAAAGGATAATATTTTCCGAAATGTTGTTTCAGATGCCAAAATGTTGCCTTTTTTATCTGATGTGGTGCCTAATGGTGCTTAGCTGTTATAAAGAAATAATAAAAAAAATGTGTGTAACACCACCCACTCTCCCTATTTTAAGACAAATTCCATACAAAGGTTACCTAAGAAAACGGGAATAGTTCCAACCATACCCTGAATGGGAACATGGCTATATTATGGGTCACTTTCTATGTTGCTTCAATTTTCATATTTTTCACCGTCAATTTTTCAATCAATGACGTACAAGGATCATTACCCAAGCTTTGGAATTTTTTGCATGATCTGCCAAACTTGAACCAGCGTTCTCTCTCTTGTCAGTCCAAGATTTTACCACTGCACCAAGCAATGACCTCTATCTATCTATCTATCTATGTATTTATCTATCTATTTGTCTGTCTGCATGTCCCTAGATTTGTCTATCTGTCCGTCTATATAATTTTTATATCCCAAGAATTTCAACTATTCATATGGTTTCAACTATGATATGGAAAAGATATGATATCGAAAAAACAACTAAGAAATAAATTAAAATTATTAATATGAAAGCCAAACAGATGTTACTTATCAAATTCATGGGTGGATTTTGATTGGTCAAAACTCTTTCCATATTATATCTTTCCTGTATCATAAATTTTCTCTATTCGTAATTTCAGGGCATGCCTTATTTGAACAAGAGAACTGTTTGGCTGAATGTAAAATAAAGAAAAACAAATGTTTTCAAAACATTGATAATAAATTGACTACTCCTTCTGATTTTCCATAAATAATTTTCTGAACATACATACGTGTGATCCTCTTGTTTTGCAAGTAGAATCTAACATTAACTAAAATAATGTATTTTCATATTAAATACCATTTCCCATTTAAATCATTCATTTTCCTTTGTTTTACAAAAAACAAAACACAATCAATGTATATTATACAGGATGTTAGCCTGTATATTGGATCCCATGGTTATTCAGGATACCTGAGTAACTAATACCCTCCTGAAAGGTGAATAAATAGCTTACCCACCAGCTTGTTGAAGCCAATAAGTGCTTTCTTCCTCTCATCTGGCTCTTTACCGGAGTAACTGGTAGCATACAGAAATGCTAGAAACTTGCTTATCTAGGCAAAATTTTTCGGGTAAATTATAGATAGGTATTCTGTACTTTGAGGGTAGTAACAGATTGATGCACTGAACTTTCAATTACAACACTTGAATACCCTAAACTCTTAAAAATAGACACGGGTCCATCTGTCAGTATTTCCATCAGTTAAACATTACATAATGTCAAAAATACCCTTTATTTCTAAGGTCATTCTCGAGTAACCAAATGTCTCCCAATGATGACATTCTCACATGAACAGCAAACAATAGATTAAATTTTTTGACGACAGCATTCTCTGGTGATGATTTTACTCCACAGAATGATCTCAAAAAATACATGAGAAGGGTATTTTTGATATTATGTAATATTGTAATGTCTAAATGACAGAATACTAATAAATGGATCCAAATGTCTATTTTTGAGAGTTTAGAATACTCAAGTGTTACAATTGAAAGTTCAAGGTACCTATCTGTCACTACCCCCAAAGTATAGGATACCTAACTATCTATCTATAATTTATCCAATTTTTTACCTAAAAAACACTTGTCCGATAAACATATATTACCCAATTAAATAGAAATGAACGCGCCTGAATGCTAGATTGCGTTTAGAATCTCTGGAGTCTCCTGATTAGTTTCCAGTTTCCACTACCTTGAGGGGGGCTTCATGACTGCTAGTTGAATTTTGGGGCCCTCATAGATTGCCACGCAAAGATAAATCAATTGGTATACGCCAAAGGGCAGCATGAACCAGATTTGTTCAGACCATGTGATTCATGCAATCATTTTGGGAGAATGACGGTTCAGCCCAATTTTTAGGCCCAAGATACATTTGGGGTAATTGACTGTTTGGAATTGATGTCAATTCATGGCCAGACATTGATGTATAGAATAAGGGTATTTGACATTTTAAATGTTTATAATTCTACAGTAGAATTCAGAAATCTGCAATAAGTCTGTTCATACTTCTCTGAATCATTTTTCTGTTTGCTTCAAAAATGCAGGTTTCAGAAAAGATTTTTATGCTGATTTTGGCTCATCTAATCTTCAAGCTAGGACCCATTGAATAATGGGTGCTGCTGATCCTCCTAAATCTGTGCATTAAAGCATAATCTTTGTACTAGAATAATGTTAATAACTCAATAGTGCATATTATCGGAGATGAGACATGATATGCGCAAATTAATACTGATTCAAAATGAGCAGATGTTCCCAAATTAACCGTTCGATCTGAATCTGAGATGGGTTTATGCCAAATACCAACATCTTGATATGGTCATTCGGCATATCACTCCTACTGTACGCCCTCTAATGTAAGTGAGATGGAACCTTGATTTCCATGGATACTATTAGCTAAAGCTATAGCTGCTCAGCAGTTCGTGGAACCAATAATAACATTCTGGTGTAAATTTCTTTGATTATTGATGGACATGGGACATCCATTACAAATACTTTTTTACCCCCAACCCATTATAACACTTCATGTGCTAAAAACTCCCAAACAAAACTGGATTTTGTCCTTAACAATCTTTCGCAACCTTTCCATCCGTGCATTGGGAACATCCTCCCACGAATGAGAATATACTTAGTACGGAGATGTTCTTAATGCACGGATGCAAGTGTTATAAGGAAAGTGTGAGTACAAATTTTGTAAGGACAAAATCTCAATTCTTCCCGAACAGCTTAGACCATTTTTTCCCCCAAATAACTAGAGTTTATCTGCAAAATTGTGGATTCTCTGTATCAAGGTTTTAAAAACTGACTCGGAAATAGAACCGTTCTGACCACTGGTTTCTGGGTTAGCGGTTCGACTGTCTGGATCAAACGGTTCAAACGGTTTGAGCATCTTACCCATTAGATTGGAATATTATGGTAAGATGCATTAATGCATATTATATAAGAGGAAATAAGGGTTGAAACTTGAAACTTGAAAGCTGTCGGCTGAACTAAAAAAGCTTAGAAGAAGAAGAAGAAGAAGAAGAGGAGGAGGAGGAGGACTTGCAGGCTTGCAACAACGATGACGACGGCGACGGCGACGGCGATGGCGATGGCGAACTACAGCAGCAACAGCGGCGGCGTTCTCAGTCTCAAATCTCACTCTCTCTCTCACCTTCTCGCGTGAGGAAGATAGGTCTGAGATTTCTCAGTCTCAGATCTGAGATTTCTCAATCTTAGTGATTTCTCAATCTCAGAATTTCTCAAATCTGAGATCTGACCAGCAAACCGTTCTCCGGGTCGAATGGTTTACCAATCAAACCATCCGGGTCAATGATTTATTGACTAATTTAACGATTTTTTACCAAATGGTGGGTTTAGGGTAAAACAGAACCGGTCGCTTAAACAGTTTCCGGTCCTAACAGTCCAACCGTCCGGGTTAACGACAGTTCGAAAACATTGCTCTGTATTATTGTGGTGGGGTGTCACCGTACTTTGCAATGTTGTTACTCAACTTCCTATTAACATTGACTAACATTTATAGTGTATAACATTAACCCCCAAAAGAACTTTACTCTATAAGATTGTTCACAAATCAACACAAACTGAGCTGAATGCTCACTTGGCTTGGTGTAACCCTGAGAAAGCCAATGACTGGTAGAAATGCAGGTGCATAAAGCTTGAAAGTCATAAACCTCCAATAAAATCTTGGTGATGAGTTGTGTTTTCCAAGTAGATAAAGATTTGCCCCTTCACAAATTTTTATTGGTTCTTTGAATGTTTTGTCCCAAACCCCATCTATGTTACAATATCCCTTTTGTATTTGGATAAATTCCTCCACCTTTCACAATTATGAGTTGTACAAAGCTATAAAGAATTATAAGGTAAAAGAATCTACAAAAATTCCTAAGTTTAAATCATAGGAAAATCTAGGTACTCCCAAACAAGAACGAGCCTACACAGCCAAGGCGTAATGTGTGGAAAACGACAATACTCTACCAAATAGGAATTGTTGCTGCCAAAATTTGTAACAAGAATGAAATAGGGAATTTGTTGGAGACCTCAATCGATTGAGAGGAGGTCACCTCGGGTCAGTATCTCTACTACTATGAAGCACCTACGACTAGAAGAATACACCAGAGGCTTCGAGGTGATATCTTAGAGGCATGGATTCCAATGGTATAGAAAAGATGAATTGGAGCTCTGAGACATGTTATGAGATGAGGTGAAATGAGGTATGACAAGGTGAAAGAGAGTGGAGTGTATATCAGAGTCATACCTTCTACCACCTTGCCTATTTATAGGTGAAGTGGCCATTGAATACCAAATTGAAGGGCTCCATGATGCTTTCTCACGTCAAACAACATTTACTGTTCGCATCACCTAAACTGGCACAATGTGGTTGTGCATTATCCGAGCATTAAATGAGGTGTACTACATGCCACATGTTGTGAGCTAGTGGTATTAGGTCAGCTCGGCCAGGCCAAGTCTGTTTGGCCATGTTGACTAAGCTTAGGTGAGCTCGACTAGGTTAGTTAGGTTAGGTCAGGTTGGCTTAGCCAGGCCAAGTCGGTTCAGCCATGTTGACTAAGCTTATGTGAGCTCGGCTAAGTCAGTTAGGCCAGGAGGCTAGGTCAGATCAGCCAGGTTAATTGGCCTTAGATGAGCTTGGTCAAGTCGGATCAGCCTTCTAAGGTAATGTGAGGTCAATTAGCCACTTTGCCCCCAGCCTTGTTTCCACATGGTGATTTCTAGTTGATGGTCGGTTTTAGTCATATCAGATGCCCCCCACTTCTAAGGGCGAGGTAGCATCTAGACTAGCTTGTCTGAAGGAAGTATTAAATTGTTTACTTATGTCTCTAGGCTGGTAGGTTAGCTTTGCCTCGTGTTTGGTTGAGTTAGCATAGATTGGCCACTACCCCAAGTCAATTTTACCACATTGATACTTTGGCTTGGCAAGCCTTCCAATGAGGTCGTTGTTAGGTTATCCATAAGAGGTGTCAAGTTGGCAACTTCGGTTTAGGTCGACCTTCTATAGGTTGCCTGTTTTGAGGTTAGTTCAAGTCAGCAAGTTGGCTACTTGTTGGGTGAAATGGGCTTTATGTTCAAATTCCCACAAGCAACACCAGGAATTTAACTTCTTTTATATGCACCATCAAAGTTGATGAGGGTGGATTTGGCCCTCCAACGACATTGTGGCACCTAGAACTTCATGCCAAATAAGTATAGCCTCTTGACAGTTAGACAGCTCGAGCTCGCCTCAGGCAGTTCACCACTAGGCAGCTCGCCGCCATGTAGCACTTCACAGGCAACTCGCCACCATGCAACAGGCAGCTCGCCACTAGGCAGCTCGCCATCTTGTAGCCTGGCACCTCAGAACAATTACCCAGACAACAACTTGCCTTTGCTAAGTTGATGGCACAGGCGCAGCCTGGCCCTGGCGCGAGCTGGCAGCCTAGACCTGACACGACCTGGCAACCTGACCCTGGCACGAGTTGGCGGCCTGGCCCAGGTGCCAACATGACAACCTCGAGGAGCTCACCACCGTACCCTATGTTTTACGGGATTGTGACTTGTAACGACTATATTAGCTCACCCACTCCCCGGTTCTGACGAGAAGGGACCGTTTTACCGTTTGATGACATTTCATCCACCTAACACGCAAGCCAGTCCCATCATAGTTGGGATCCAGGAACTACTCCACCTAACCCACGAGGACTCCAGTATATAAAGACCTCACCCCCCAAGGGCGAAGGGAGGAGAAATGAGGCGAAATGTGGCGAAAGAATGATGGTAACCCCAGCTTTCTCATTCTCTTATATCATTTTCAGCTCACTACTGTATGCTAACTTAGCCATTGGAGTGTCCTCGCCGGATAAACACCCCCGGGTTCTCTGATTTAATTCACTCTCTATTTTTTTTATCTTTTATAAAATGATTTTATATCAATGGACATGGGTCTTAATTTGTTGCTTGGATCAAATTAACGACTTCATGGTCAAAGATATTTGGTTTCTAGCTGTCCACATTGACCAGAAAGTAAATAACCCATCTATTAAACGGGATGGAGTAAAATATGATACATTAGTATCCTAAGGGAATTTATAAATATGATTCTAAAAGGCTTATGCACAGGAGATACATATTTAGTGAGGCATGAAGATTTTGCATAAAAAAAAAGGTGTATGCCTTAAGCCTCAAATGTATAAAATGTATTTTATAGTTCAAAATATATGAGAGGGGTACTTCGGTAATTTGGGGGCAAATGAAAAGAATAAAATGGAAAGGCCAATAAGGAAAATTAAGCATTTTTACTTTCTCTTTATGAATGTTCAAGGCAATAAGGGCCAAGAATGGCCTTCAAGTTTCATTAGTCTCTTTTGATTCTTGATTAAATCATGTAGGATTTTTTTTATTATTCTACACTTTTAGGTTGCTAGAAACATAATGCCCCAAGTTTGTTAGAATTGTTCTCATTTCTCTTTCATATGGATTTATTACTTTTTATTGGTTTTTTTGATTGATTAAATCAACTAAGGGTCCATTTGGGTTATAGTTGGAATTGGAATCAAAATCCTTCAGAATCGAAATCAGAATGGTCCATTCCTATAGTCTATTTGATTCAGATAAAAATGAAAATGGGAATTAAAATCAGCAGGAATGGGATTTCATTCCCAAGGGAGGGGCAGGGAATGGCCATTCCCTCAAACGGGGGAATGTCATTCCAGCAGGATTGGGAATGAGATTCCAATTCCGCCCAACCAAACAGTTGGAATCGGAATCAATTATACGGATGATCCATCATCTAATCTCATTAGTGAAAACAATTTTGAAGATGGGGAATTTTTTATTATCTAAAACATTATGATTGGTCATTTGGATGTTGAAACCTGAAATGTAAATGGTTCATGGTTGTTAGTTGATAAGTTATTATTTTCTTGATCTAAAGCCTCGAACTCATCGCATATAATATTTTTTGAGGCTTAGACATCATATTTTTGGGCCTTTATACCTCAACTACATTTTTAGCCTTTTAAAATTTTGCTTATGAACTTTTGCTTTTCTCTTACTCAACATCTATAATTTGGTTTGGTTCAAGCTTAGGTATTCAAATAGATTTGTCCGCATCAAAATAATAATATTATTCACTTCATTTTTCTTTTCTAAAACACAATATGGGTTTCATCCTACAAATTCAAATTGTGACAAGAAAGGTAACTTTCTTTTCCTCTTTATTCTCATCTATTTTAATCAAATTCATTGATAAATCTACATAATGTTTGAGCACATAAACAAATTGTTTTGTTCTCTTCCAAAAACATTGTATTCTTAACAAATGATGTACATATGAACACACATATATGGAATCCAGATCTACCGACCACAACACATTGTTAGCCACTTTCACCCTGCAGCCACACATCAGGAATATTGATTATATAAAATACAAAAGATGTTCTCAATGTGCAGTCCATATTTATCAATGATGGGCCTAGATCAATCTAGAACAAACATACTAGCATTCCATACACATGGATATGGGCCCCATGTGCATAGGTGGATCTATGTAAATGTCAATGTGGGCAATTGCCCCCCATTGAGATTTGAAAAAATATTTATATAGAACGAAAATTTTAAAATTTTTCACAATTGCCCCCACTTAAATAAAATAGTAAGGGGTCACTTTTTTTATAATGAGTAAGGAGTCAAATAATGACAACCATGTTCTAGGACTTACTTAAAATTTAAAATTGAAATAATGATAAGTGAAGTGACTCTTATACCATCATTTTTTTTCAATATGACAACTGATAAACATTAACCCTAAAAACTAAAGGGGTCATTGAAACCACATATTCTCTTTTCAAGTTTAGGGTTGGAGGTTTGGAGCAAGTTGTTGGACTGTGGAGGAGAAAATCAAGGAAACTAAAGGGGTCTTTCCCTTCTATTTCTGTTTACTCTAACATTCTTGAAGGACAGAATACACTTGAAGAGATCTCTCTCTTTGTGTTTTACAAATTATAACCTCTAGTTTCTTATGCAAAATCGTCATAATTATTGTGTTAGAAATAATTGTTCTCAGCAGATCCTGAGAACGACCAATGATAACATATTACTATTAAAACATGCATATTTTTGAGATGTGTGGCCATAGATCATGTTAGAAGTTATATATATAATTCAATTCTCCTACACAAACTCTAGTCCCTCTTTTTCTTTGATTTGAATAAAAATTTTCAGTACATTACCATAAAAAATTAAATAAATGGGTCATTAACCAATTACGGTATGGTCCTTTGGGACCCAACTTTTTTTTTTTTTTTTTTTTGCAAGTGGCTGCTCTTATACTTAAAACCCTAGCTAGTATTCATGGCTGTCACCCCTAAATTTTACAATTGAACCAAGCAAAAATTTTAATAATGAAAAATTCTTCTTTTATTAAAGAAAAAACTTACTAGGGGTCCATGTAAATAAAGAAGCAGATAAAATTCTGGGCAAGTAAATGTAAATATCTCTTTTGTTTTCTGATGGGTACCAAGATTCAACGTATTGACACGTATCGGCCCGTATCAGCCGATATGTATCGTTCCGGCACCCCACCGGCTCAGAGTGTGACGAAGACCTAAACCATCTCTCCTGAACCAATTGGCAAAAAAAATAAAAAAAAAATAAATAAACACCAAAAAAAGTATTGATTCGCCCGATACACCCATACTGGCATATCAGGCGTATCGATATTTTGAACCTTGATGGGTAGCCCGCCCAGCTGACAAACCCAAAGGAGGAAGATGAACCATAAGAATAGTCTGCCATGTTCAGATCTGCAAATGGTACATGTGATAAGCGGAGATGAGACGTCCTTAGTTCCATACTCAGGCCAGGGAGATGTCTTGTGCAAACTACTCAAACCGATTCATTGAAGAAACGTAATAATCTGATCCATCACAGAAGCTAGTCAGGATGTATATGCTTGTATTGGCACAAGACATGTCGTGTCCAGCCATCTGATTTTGACAAATCAAGCAATCAGTTCAGGCTAATCAGCTCCTTAACACGTTCAGTTCAACACATGTAAAGTGGATTAACAAATCTACCAATAGCGCGCAATGAGCCCACCATACTTCTCTTTAGACTACTCTTAAGAAAGAGGGCGTTATTTGCAAGCAGCTTGTCTTTTATATAAAGTATAAACCGGAGCCCATCACAAAAAGAGTGTAGATTTTGATTTCTGATTAGGATTCTTCCTCGTTTATCAGAAATGGGGTTTATCCAAATTACCTCCCTTGTGATAGAAACATTGTAGAATCATTGATTCTATTTTCATTTTTTTTTTAAGATAAGCAGTATTCCATGTGTTTGGAAATGGCTATGGAAAGAAGCAAGACCCACCACAAAAAAGCAAGGAAGAAAGAAAAGATTTGCAAGATTTGCTGCTTCACTGTTTGGATCCAAACAATGAATTTTTAGCCCTATTATCCGTCGTTTAATGGAAAAGGGATTGACTTTTGGGGGGTGGGGTATGGGGAGCGGGAAGGGGCTACTAGACTTGTAGAGTTCTAGTCATTGATTTGATTATATTATCAACCAAATCAGTGAATCCTCACTGCTTTTCCGCTTCTCCCTCCAAGCCAAACACAGCCTTGTACAACAGTGGCTTGGAGTAATGAACCAGTATGTACAAATACTGAGAATAGAGAGCTTCACCTCCTACCCTCTTTCCAATTTTATCCTCCGAGAGACAAAATCCTACTTATATCTACCACAAGTCAACAACCCAATTTACTTCTGTCATCAGACTCCATTCAAACCTCACCTCAATATCTAGACATTCTCCGACCAGAACCACTGCTTCTTACATTCACCACCAGAAGTTTCTTTTAACTCAATCCCATTATACCAAGTGGCTTGGGGGGAGGAAGAAGGAAACTAGAAGAAGAAAATGAACGAGTATTCTAAGATTAGAGTTCTTGGCACCACCAAATCAAGATCAAGATCTGTGGACTTCTCAGATCTCCACTCTCAACCTCAGTGCCCCAAACCCATCACAACCCATGACACAGCTCTCATTTCCAAATCCCAGAAGAGCACAGAAATCAATAACATCTGCACCAACGAAACAAACCGCCTCTATCCTTGCTCGGAGAAGGAGCATCAAGATGGTGTTGGAGAGATATTTGGAGTAATTTTGAGAAAAAGCTCTTCTGTTTCTTCTACTTCTTCTCAAAGGTTCTGGACTGAGAAACAAAATACAGCACTCCAATCTGCAGTAAAGAGGGCCTTCTTTATGAGGAGATCTTCTTCAGTTGCAGAAGGGTATAGCAGGATTCATGACCAATGCAACCCAATTTCTTCACCCATCGATGATGATGATGACAATGATCAGACCACCATGCAGACAAGATCCAAGAAGAAAAGAAGCAAGCTCCTGAAAGCCTGTAAGCGCTTTTTTGGACTCTAGTTTATTTGTTAATTGTTTTCCTCATCTTTTATTGCAGAAGTCAGCTCTGCCCTCTGTTCTTTTTTAACTTGGGAAAGGTGGGTGTGGGGTTGAAGGATGTAATTAAGGGTAGTTTATGCTTAGTGATTCATCACAAAATAAGATACTGTTTTTCATTTATCCTTTTGATTGTTTTCTTGGTATAAGCAACTGCTCTTCAATTTATGAACGCCCTTCATACATGCCCAATCAAGCCAAATGCTCTTATTTTTCAGTTAACTCTAGGGTTCATAAATCCCTGTTTTCTACTTCTTGTGTTTAATAAGGGAGAATGAGAATATGAGAGGCCTGCAATAAATGAAAAGAACTATTGTTTTATCATTTATGATGCATGAAGTGGCCCACCACCATGCCTTTATGTCCCCTGCTAAGATTCCACCATTGAAAAACAGAAGGTTAGAGAGAGAGAGAGAGATGAGGAAAAGGAATAAGAAGAATAAGAAGCTCTGCTCAATTACCACGTTAGTAGGAACTCTTTCTCGCAAAGGTGGGTCTTTTTAGCAATGTTAATCACATAGTGTACTGTGTATATAAGAGGGAAGTGATTTCCGAATTCTGAATAAAGTAAAAATAGCAGACTCCAAGAGTCGGCACTCACTGTTTTGGTCAATACACGTTGAACATGGAGGGAGTATTCATCTCCTTCACACCATGAAAATGAGATGGGTTTAAACTTCAAAGCTTTCTGTTAAAAGTGGCGGCAATGGTGGCGGTAGAAGTGGAGGCCAGTGAACTGACGGTGCCGGAAAAGGTGGTAATGAGAATGGTGGAGAAGAAAATGAATGCAAAGGGAGGAGAATGGTGTGTGCAGATTGGTGATGAGGGCAGAGATATTTCTGGGGATGGTAGTGGCAGAAATGGTTGGTGCATGGATGCAACCCTGGAACATCATTTGGATGGCTCAAAGGTTGAGATTAAGAGATGGTGAAAAGTAAACGAACTGATGTAAACACTAATTAAACCAACAGTAGACTGAGATTGGAAGAGATGGTGAAAGTAAATGAGCGATGCAAACAATGAGTAAACCAACCGTGATTTAGATTCATTGATTCATTTTTCTAAACAAACCATTTTGATGAACCGGACCATTGGTTTAATTTTGGTAAGTTGCTTGGATAGGCAAAGATTAGTCATCTCTAGGAGACCATTTTGATGGCCCAGATTTTTGGGTTGACTTGGCACATCATTGCAATAGCCTAGAGAACTTGAAATCTTCATACATTAATCAGATGATTTAGATTAATTGGCTGATATTATGTCATTTTGATGGTCTAGATCTTCTATTTGCCACATCACTTGGTTTGTATATTCTAGAAATTTTGGTGCATTACATGAATGACCAAGATTAATTGATATTTCAGCACATTACTTGGATGGACAATACTCTTAGCTAGGAACTATTTTGATGGCCTATAGTTTGTGTTGATTTGGTATCAGGACTCCATGATGTGTTTTCTTAAAATAAAAAGTGATGAAAGCAATTTTAGTCAGGTTCAACTATGAAATACTATTAGGCGTTTACCACATACCAGCTGCTTCAATACTCTTATGGATCATAAAAATCCATGTGTAAATGGACTTGGGTTTAATGTAATAAAAATAAAAATAAAAATGGCGAACTAATATTGATTCCATCAGAATCACTTTCTGGATGCCATATACTTTATGAAACATAATATCAAACCACTGGAGGAGACTATGCTTCTCAAAGTAGAAACTAGAAATTCAAGAATGCATTCTTAGTTTCACTTTTGAAAATAAAAAAGTAAAACCCTATACAAATTAAGAGGGTGTTTAACAACATGGTTGGTTTTGCTGAGTCCCAGTTGTTTTTGTATTCAAAAGCAAAACCAATTATGTTGTCAAAGATCCCCATATTATTTTTGTTTTCTAAAACAAAACCAACCATATTGTTGAACACCTACTAAGAATGTGTATTATCTTCATTTTAAGAAATTAATGTTTTTCCAAATTTTTAACCTTACATGTGACATGCACATGGGCATATTCCTCCAATTCCTGTAACAATGGAGTGATCATATATGCTATCATTATATCTTATAAAGGATCATTGTTATAAAATATATTTAAGGAAATTAATTGTCACACCCCAAAATACAGGGGAGGTATAACTGTATAAATGGAATCCAGTTCAAGGATCTTTCTTTATGAGTTCTTCAAAAAGCTCTAAACAGTTTCTTTGTCAGAATTCAAATACAGTGTAATGAAGGGTGATTTGAGTTCAATCTATATATAATGTATCAAATATGAATCCAACCCTATCTGATCCTATAATACATACATATATCCCATATATTTACTAAAGAATCATAGTTCAATTCTTATAACAAAAGTATCTTTTAATTCATTTTTTAAAATATATGATGTTTTGATTGTTTCTAGTTTTTAATTTAAAGGTACTCAGTATCCAAATTCAATATGAATACCACGTACATCCAGTGAACCAATTTGTGTCTAGGCATATCCAAATTGAATTTTAATATTTCAAAGAGTTCTCACTTCTCAGCGCAGAGTAGGCTTAGCTACAATGTCAAGCCCAAGTCCTTGCAATTCCATTAAAACATGAGTACAATCCAAACTCATATTTTGATGGGGGAATTGAATCAGTTCAGTGAATTGGGTTTTGGTCTTCAAATTTAAAAATTCAGTCAACTGAAAATTAAAACGATTTAATTGAAATATATATTTGGTTTTTACTAAAATAACCAAAAAACCGAATCAAAAATTTCAGTTTAGTTTTTCCAATTAGAAGTTGAGTTTAAAAAGGTTTGGTTTATTTGACAAAAATGCAGCCAAATAAACCGAATGCTCACCCCTATCAAGAAGCATGAACCTCCAAATGCCTTATTCATTAACATCATTCCCCTGCGTCTCTCCAGTTGCCTTCTCCTTTCTCAATGAATTCATTTCACTGTGGAATTGTAAATTGTAGAGATTTGATTTTTCATAAGTTTCTTGGCATGTCACCAACCAACCTAATTTTATTTTGTTTTCTAAGTATCAATGAACCATTACATTTCCATTCTAGGTATGACCATTCTTCATCATTCTTTTCTATCTACATACAATTTGATTTGCTGCCCACGGCCCCACGCTACAAAGTATGAGAGGCTTTAACTGATCATTGGTCTTTTCCCAGCGTTACTGAGCATTAAGAGACGAGTTGTTTCATTTATAGGTGTAAAACGGGCCAGATTATCCATGGGCCAGCACGGCCCGGCATGATGCACACGCCTGGCAGGCTGGCACAGCATGGCCCACATTACACCTACAGTTCTATTCGTTATTCGTACTGAATTTTTCACCAAGTATGCGGACCAGAGTCCATTCGCAATAAATATATAGGACAAACATCATTCATTTTTTTTGGTAAAGGACTCTTTCACACTCATACTTTCTCGACAGAATTCATCCACCTGGAATCTGATTAGTAGAAAAACTTAAAATTTTGTTTCATAGGTAATGGAACTACCTAACCAACAGACTCTGAGACAGTTACAATGGTTACATATGCGACATGGCACATAACTATTTTGGTTATAAAAATTAGATGATCAACCCAAAGTAATGGGGTCTAGTTTCTCGTAGCTGAACGCCACTAGTTCTTTCTATCTAATCCTTCACCTCTTTCCAAAATCCAGGAGCCGTAAATAAATACACAAAAAAAAAGGAAATCATCCCGATATCAATCCATACCTCTTCCTCTCATTCTCATAACGTGCTAAAGTGTGGCCATCAATTATCAACCTCTTCTTCTCATTCTCTAACTGCTATCAGTGAAATCCGCATCAATCACATCACCATCAGGTGTCTTGCCTGCTGATCCTGAAGAAGGCCCGGCCTCTCCACCAGGTGCAGGCCCAGCACCAGCACCAGGTGACCCAGGTTGGTTGTATAGGGACTGCCCAAGCTGCATTACTTCTTGGTTGAGCGCAGCTATAGCATCTTTCATCGCCTGGGTTGACCCACCAGAAATTGCTTCCTTCAGTTCTCCAATCTTGCTTTCTACTTTCTCCTTCACAGCAGCAGGAACCTTGTCTCCAAGTTCCTTCAGTTGCTTCTCTGTCTGGTATACAACTGAATCGGCCTGGTTCTTGGTGTCTATGGCATCCCTCTTCTCCTTGTCCTCCTTAGCAAACTTCTCTGCTTCCTTCACCATTCTTTCCACCTGTAAGTTTTTAGCAATAAAACATCAGCACAACATAGCAGCATATGTATTGGTGGCATGCTTAAATTAGTCATAACAGTGGTGAAGCCATCTAAATGCAAGCTACAACATGTGAAACCTACTTCCAAAAAGGATATATCCCATAGACACATGCAGGAATAGCAATAAGGGAAAGCCCGGACATAGCTAAAGAATATCTGGTTGCATCAAATTTTGGGCCATCAGCCCAACCTCCTGCATGTGCATGGGCACCCAGCTATCATTGGGGCAGGGAGATCAGTTACTTCTCCTCACCCCCAATGCAAAAGTGACTGCTGCGCAGATGGAGAAGTTATACAATAAACTAGAAACTCTAGTTGAAAACCAAGCATGTTCTCATCAATATGCATTTTTCCTACCGAAAAACTACTGCACTGAAATGAGCATGAGCTCTTGAATCCAACATAATTTTGGCATTACTGCCCTATGACCTGTGTTGTGGCCACTGAAACTCAACTAAAGCAATTTAGGTCCAAGTAGTTTCTAGGTCATACCTCATCAGAGGGCAAGGTGCTAGCACCAGTGATGGTGATGTCCTGCTTCTTCCCTGTGCCCTTGTCAATGGCCGTGACAGAAAGGATACCATTSGCATCAATGTCAAACTTCACCTCAATCTGGGGAACACCACGGGGTGCTGGAGGAATACCATCCAGGCGGAAGCTACCAAGAGATTTGTTATCCCTCACAAATTCTCTCTCACCCTGAAGAACATTGATCTCAACRCTGGTCTGCCCATCTGCAGCTGTTGAAAACACCTCTGATTTGGAGGTTGGCAATGTTGTGTTCCTTGGGATTATCTTTGTCATCACACCACCCAGTGTCTCCAGACCCAGAGATAATGGTGTSACATCCAAGAGAACAATATCACTGACATCTCCAGCCAGCACACCAGCCTGAAAATTAAGGAGTTGTAGCTAGATTAAAATAATTAAATAAAAGAATCAAAACCAATACCTAATGAATGCCAACATTGTTATTAACTCTGCAACTACATAACACTTTTAGAAACATGAATGGAGGATTCAGCATGTCAATCTCCTCACGGGATGATAAACTAGAACAGATCAGAAAGTAAAAAGAGCTGACCTGAACTGCCGCCCCAAGAGCAACAACTTCATCAGGATTTACAGTAACATTGGGATCTTTTCCTGTCATTTTCTTTACAAGTTCCTGTACAGCGGGTATACGTGTTGATCCACCAACAAGTATCACCTCATCCAGATCTTTGAATGAAAGCTTTGCATCTCTCAATGCATTTTCTACTGGGGTTCGAAGCCTGCAATATTTCTCAGAAATTAGCAGCTTTGACACCTATAGCAGCAAGGACTTGTAGTTTGAAAGTAAGAATATCAATATCATGGGAAGCATAATAAGATAAAAAGAATTAGTTCCARTAATTTTCATAAATCCAAACTTAAAAGTGATTCTTAGAGTCACAAAAACCATTGGAATAATCATCTGAAAGCAAGCCAAACACAACTTAATAGTCCCAATTCTGAAGACCGTGGAACTAAAAACACCAGCAACTCAAAACTAATTCACAAGTAAGGGCCAACTAAAACAAAATCTATCCAAAGAATCTGACATATAATAATTAATATTTGGTAAATCAGTAAATGGTGAAGTGCATACCTATCAAGCAGGTCTGAACACAACTCCTCAAACTTGGCCCTTGTAAGGGTGGTCTCAATATGTTTCGGCCCATCGGCAGTTGCAGTAATGAAAGGTAAACTGGAAAAGGCAATAAAAAATTTCTCAGTTACACATAACATCTGTAAATAGGCACGCATGCAAGCATACAAGCAGTTAAGAAAGAAAATAAACGCATTTCACACCTTATATTTGTCTGAGTCAAAGATGAGAGTTCCATCTTGGCTTTCTCAGCTGTCTCAGTAAGACGCTGAAGAGCCTGTTTGTCCTTCAGAAGATCTATGCCTTCATCTCTCTTGAAGTTTTCAGCAAGCCAATCAACAATTCTCTGTTTGTATTTACCAACAGCAGACAGGTTCAGTAACCAATAGATCAGAAATCAAAAACAACCACATTGGTTGCAATTTGAATAATAAAAAGAATACAAGCTCAACCTTGTCAAAGTCATCTCCACCCAAATGTGTATCTCCTGATGTAGACAACACCTCAAACACTCCATCTCCAACTTCAAGAACTGCAATTAAGAAAAAGTTATACATTTATGATCAATCAGTCATACATATTACATGCTAATGGTGCGATTGCCAGAATTGTAGCATAAAGGTTTTCCAAGTATCAGAATCTGAGTACCTAGCAAGGGACAGATAAGGATTTAATGAGAAAATAATACATTAAAAAGACAAAGGTATATGATCTTTTTTATCTTTGTCAAGACCAGAAAAGCTTAACTAGTCTTTCCCTACCACATTCAGAGGTTACAGGTACTTCATGAAATTGCAGAACAAGAATTTGATGGAGTCTCAAGATACGAGTATCCAACATAGGTAAGATGGGGATACTTATGGCAAAAATATACATTATAGTTACAGCAGTATAATATTTTTAATGTCACATTACCAAGTCAAAGAAAAAGTTCAATTTAACTACCATTCCATAGGCAGAAGGATATAGATAAATTGAAACATGGGTGTATATAAAGAAAATCTGGAATTTTACATACTAAAATGACAAAGAAATTGAAAATGGAGTGTTTTGGAATAGTCTTAATACCTGATACATCAAATGTTCCACCTCCAAGGTCAAATACTAGAATGGTTTCATTGTTCTTCTTTTCAAACCCATATGCCAGTGAAGCAGCAGTGGGTTCATTGATGATACGGAGAACTTCTAAACCAGCAATCCGACCAGCATCTTTTGTTGCTGTCCTTTGCGAATCATTGAAGTAAGCAGGTACTGTAACTACAGCCTTACTAACTTTATCATTCAAAAACTTGGATGCATCATCTACAAGTTTCCTTAATACCTGCAGATGAAGAAAAGAGGCTAAGTTTTTTAACTAAGAGATAATGACAAACATGCACAACAGTGCTAAGGTCCTCAAGTGAATGCTGCAAACCAAGAACTAGATAATCTTGTAAGTTTTAAGTATGTTAAAATTTAATGGTACCAGAAAGTCCAAGAAAACTTTACCACGAAAATAAAGATTACCAGACAACACTAAGGCAATACTTTCAGCAGTTTAGATTAGAAGAAGTGATGGAGAACAGATTTCTTCCTAATTACCACAAAATACTTAACATGACAAAACAAGCTAAACGCATTCTTGAGCAAAATGTTCAGAAAACTATTGCAGAAACATTTTCTCAAATTCTCATCCGGCAACAAAATATGAATGTTTAAATTATTACATTTAAGACTTCCTCAAAAACGTGGTTAACATGACACCTTTAACTTCTTTTTCTCCTTAAGTAGGGTAGAATAGAAAATTGCTTTTAACACAACAACAGAAACCTGTATAGTTCTCTAACGGAATGGAAAAAACAAAAGAGAACAGGCACAGTTTTAACTTCCTACTCTAGCCCGTCTTCGTCACTCCACGCAACTCTTTCCCGATATACATTCATATATCCTGAGCAAGAAGCCGTATCAAAGTCAATAAAATGCGAGAAAGAAAATAATTCCAAAATAATGCTACAACTAAAGATATATTGAAAACGCACACAAAACAAGGTGTGAAGTATACTAAATGCAACTCGAACACAAAACAGAATTAGATATACAGAGTCATCAGAATTCAGAAAGAAAAGCGCGGAATAGAGTCCTACTGTGACAGGAGAGAGAGAGAGGGGGGGGGGAGAGGGAGATATACCTGCGCCGAAATCTCCTCGGCAGCAAACTGTTTGCCGATGGCTGGGCACTCAAGCTTGACATTACCGTTCTCATCTCTCACCACTCGATATGATATCTGCTTCGATTCCTCATCTACCTCAGACATCTTCCTTCCAATAAACCTCTTCACAGAGAAGAAGGTGTTCTCCGGATTCACAACTGCCTGCCTCTTCGCAATCTGCCCTACAAGTCGGTCTCCGTTCTTCGTGTACGCAACGACCGAAGGCGTCGTTCTTTGACCCTCAGCATTTGTAACAATTGTCGGCTTCCCACCTTCCATCGCCGCCACTGCTGAGTTCGTCGTCCCAAGGTCAATACCAACAACCTTCTCGTTTACAACCCGAACAGGACCAACTGCAGATTCTCTCCTGCTATTTCTCTTAAGTTTTAGGAAAGCTGACCGTGGAATCCCAAACGAAGCGCCGCTGACATTTAATCTCTGTCCGAAGAAAACAGTTCTTGAAGAACTTCCACTCCGAACACCGGACTTTGTCGAAGAGGAAGGAAACGCAGAACCGCCGAGAATGTGAATTTGAGCCGCCGAAGACGCCATTGTCGACGAGGATTTCTGAAATGAGCCCGCAGAACTGAGTATTTATAACACTCAGAAGATGAGGGATGAGTAGAGATTAGAGACTAGAGAGGGCTTTAGAAAGAAGGGATGTTTACATTTTTCTGTCTTTTTTTTCAATTTTTTATTTTATTTTATTTCATATTATTTTTATAAGGGAAGGTTGCGGGGAGCCGTGCGATGCACTACATTTATTAAGCAAAAGACTAAAATCTACATTATACTTAGCTATTTTATTAAAACACTATTTATAATTTGTGATGGATTTAATCAATATTTTATTAGATAAGAAAATGACAGTGCTAGTTTAAATCTTTTGAACTGATTGATTAAACCAAAAAAATTGACTCAAATGGATACAATTTGAGTAGGTCGATTTTTACAAAGGTCAATCAATTTCAACTAATCAATTCCCCAACTTGACCAAGTTAGTTTGGTTGGCTAAATAGCATACGACCAAACCGAACCAACTCATAAACACTCATTATTTCTGCTAAATTAATAGTTTATCTCTAATAAATAACAATAGTTTTATCTCCAATTATTATTGAAAATTTATAGCGAAAATACACAATTATTGAAAATATATTGAGAATGAAAAAATACAATAAGTACTAAAAATATATTAACATAGTCAATAAAAAGTATAATCTCAAATAATAGTTTAATCTCTGATAAATATTAATCAATAACTTATGACAAAAATATAATAAATTAAATTTAAAAATTTCAATAATAGTAATTTAATCTCCAATAATTATTAAAAGTTTTTTATTAAATAACAAAACAAAATAAATTTATACATAATCATTGAAAATACATTTATCACAAAAAAACAATAAATAATTACTGAAATATAATAAATATTAATTTTAGTATATATAATTATATAATAAATACAGATTAAGAGTTTAAGATTATTATTAATAAATATTATTTTTTTTGAAATTTATTTTCTTGAATTATTGCTTGATATAAGTGAAATTAGTTATTTATAATATTAGGTAAAAATATTAATTTATTATTAGATTTAATATTATGTTTTAATTATTTTTCTACTTTTTAGAATTTTTTAAAATTTATTACATACTTTCTATATTTTAACTATTTAAAATCTAGTTATGTTAAATATTTTTTTATTTAAATACTTAAATAATTTGTAAAATATTTAAACTTTAAAATATAAATTATTTATTGAATTTCATCATAAAACATAATTTATACTATTATTACATAATTTCATTATTAATTTTGTAATATATTAAATTAATATGAATTTGAATATTATGTTGTAATTATTTTTCTACTTTGAAGAAATTTTTTAAATTTATTACATAAGTTCGTTATTTTTATCTATTTAAAATCTAGATATGATAAATATTTAGTTATTTAAATATTTAAATAATCTAGAAAATATTTAAATTGTTTTGTTTTTTGAATTTTATTTATTTGAATCTATTACATATTATTAAATATTTGAGAAACATTTAAATTGATAATCTGGAAAAATGTAATTTAAATTTTTAGTATAGATAAAAAGTAGGAGAGAGGATAGTATAAATTATGAATGAATTTTTAATAAATATTGTAAAGTTATTATATAATTTTGTTATAATATTTAAATAATTCTTAAATTTTTTAATCCAAACTTTCTTTAGATAGATATAGAGAAAAAGTAGGAGAGAGGATAAATAGGAATTAGATATAATTTATGAGAGAAACTCCCTACTAAATTAGAGATAATTTTGGAGATAAATAGGAATTAGAGATAATTTTGGAGAAAGTGGGGGATAGTGGGGGAGGTGGTTTACGAGAAATTTTAGTAGAAGAGATTATTTAGGTTATTGGGAAATTGCATCTCAAAAATGACAGAATAAAATAAAAAATTCAAAAAAGGAGAAAATTTATTAACCGCTTTGTTATATATATATAGATAGATAGATATATAGATAGATATGCAGATAGATTGTCTAAAACTCACCATACAACATTTCTCTTTAACTCGTCACAACTTTTTCAAAACTCACCATGTCTCACCTTCCATTAGTGCAAGTTAGAGGAAAAGGGTCTTTTTCATTTTTCAATTTTCTTTTTCTTTTACATTTTAGTGTTTTGTTATAATCTCTAATGTTTTTTATAATTTCTATTTTATACACTCTTCTATTTTCTACCATCTTTAAAACTTCCTGTGATTTTTGTTATTTATTTTCAATTTCTGTCTTTTTTCTATAATTTTTGGTGTTTTCTACATTTTTTATTTTCTGATTTTGTTTTCCAATGTCATAGTTTCTATAATTTGAAAATAATTTTTTATTTTGTGTGCAATTTCTATAATTTTTTATACTTTTTGTAATTTTTGTGTTTTTATATTTGAAAATATTTTTTGAATTTTTTTCTTTTTTTATGTCTAAATATTAAAATATATGTATATATTTTATATTTTTCTATGACGGTTAAAATGGTAATATATTAACAGTCATTAGTCTCTTTAACGTCAAGTTAGTGACATGGTGAGTTTTAGACATTTAGAAAAGTTGTGAGTTTAAGAGAAATGCTGAAAACTCATGTTGAGTTTTTGACAATTTCCCTTTTTATAAATAACTAATAGATAGAAAAAGAGAGATTTGATATACTAATGTCTATCCAAATGCTAACAAAATGCTAACAATATCCCATGTTCTCCTAAATTATCTCTAATTTAGTTAAGAGATTTTCTCCTAAATTATTTTTAATTCTTATTTATCCTTTTCCTCGCTTTTCATCTATATAAATTTAAGGAAATTTTCAATTAAAAATTATTTAAATATTATAATGAAATTATGTAAATAAATTCAAGTATTTATTAAAACACAAAAATTAATTATAATATATTTAGTAATATTTATATTATTAATAATTTTATATTTTTATGAAATTCATAATGCAATTATGTACTAACAATATAAGTTATAATTTTACAATTATTCAATTTCAATGTTATTCAAATAATAAAAATTAAAATATTATTTAAATATTTCACAAAATAAATATTTTAAAGAACAAGACATTAGAATAGCTTAATAATTATATAACAAAGTATTTAATATTATGTAAGTACAATAAAATAAATAAAATTTAAATAGAAAACAATTTTAAATATTTTACATATTATTTAGATGTTTAAATAACGAAATATTTAACATAACTAAATTTTAAATGGTTAAACTAGAGAAATTATGTAATAAATTTAAAAATTCTCTTAAAAGTAGAAAAACACTATAATAGATTTTCCATAATATTAAAATTAATAATAATTTTATACTTTAAAAATTAATAACTAAATTATGTAATAATACTATAAATTATAATTTTAAAGACTACTAAATTCAATAAATAATTAATATGTTAAAATTTTAAATAATGATATTGTTTAAATAACTAAATAATATTGTTAATAAGTAATTGTTAAATATTTTAAATATAAAAATTTTTAATAATAAATCATATTTAAAATATTAATTAACAAACAAGAAAGATTAAATAAAAAAATTATTTAATACCATTAAAAATTATCAGAAAAACAAAATAACTATAATATGTTTAATAATATTTGATAATAGGAATATAAAATATAAATAATTTAAAAATCTTTGAATATTATTGAAATAATGAAAAATAGATTAAATAATTTAGATGAATTGAAGCTTCCGAGTAACAAAAAAAATGTAATAACTTTCAAAAATATATTTTTAAGATATTAAAAAATAGAATAATAATTGCAATTATTAGTTTACTAATAATACAAACATTATTTAAAGTATAGCAATTAACAATTCTAATAACTAAGAAAAATTAGTATTTATTAATAATAATTTTGAAATCATAATCTGTATTTATTGTATATTTATATATACTCAAATTAATATTTATTATATTTTCAGTTGATTTGTTATATTTTTGTGATAAACATATTTTCAATAATTATGTATAGACTATCTTTGTTTTGTTATTCAATAGAAAATTTTCAATAATTACTATAGATTAAACTATTGTTATTTAACTTTTTTTAAATTTAATTTATTGTATTTTTGTCATAATTAGGTATTTTCATTATAATTTATTGATTAATATTTATTAGACATTAAACTATTATTTGAAATTACAATATTTATTAACTAATTTAATATGTTTTTAGTATTTATTGTGTTTTCATAATTATTGCATTTATTATATTTCTATAGGTTATTTATTGTATATAAATTTATTTTCAATAGTTGTGTATTTTCACCGTAAATTTTCAATAATTATTAAAGATTAAACTATTGTTATTTGATGGTGCACGATCCGGTTGCTCCTAGCTAGATGGAAGCTCGAATGTCAGTCTGATTAGTTGGTCGATCGAACTGCAAGGAAAGTACACTCAGAGAACCTAGCTGGGGTGGCTTACCCGGTGTGGGAACTCTGATGCTTAAGTTAGCAACTGCTATTTGCGAGCTAAAAAGCTTGTGAGTAAGAAGGCTAGTGAGCAATAACCGCGCGTACCTTGTAGCATTAGGGTTGAAGCCCTTATATAGACAAACTATTGTAGGTCTTACAAAGCACCTTCTAGATCCCCGGTCTGTGTTAGTAGGAGTCTGTTCCGCACCCGGAGATGGACTTCGTGTGAGCTGATAAGGCTTATCGAGCCCGTCCAATCCAGGCGGTATAAGGATAAGGCTCGCGGATGTTTGGCATGATCCTGGAGAGGTTGGAGACAGTTGACCATCTTCTAGAAGTTGGCTATGTGTCACCTCAGTAGGTTGGGCGATCACAAGCTTCTTGGACCTAAGTCTTGAAAGAGGTGCTCGAGGTACCTGAGCTGACCTAGCCTATTAAGGTGGTAGAGAATGCTGAGTCATCATCCAATTATTGAGTCGATCCACATGTCTGCATGCTAACAGGTTGGACCAAATTACCCCTCATCAATATTGCCACCCACTCTCGTGCCAGAGGTTATCAACTCGGTGTGGGACTTCATGACGAGTCTAGGTGGATTTGGCTTGGCCTCAGGCTTGGTCGAGGTCCAGTCAATGGGTAAAACCTGACCGACCCAACTGGCTCGACCTTTGGGTTAGATCGTGTCTCAAGAACGCATGGGTCCAGTCTATGGGTCAAACCTGAGAGTCGTTCAACCACCCATCTTGGGAGCCATTGGATCCAATCGATTTGAACCGTTTGTGATCGGCTATACTGGTTATAAATAGGGGCCTTGGGGTCCCATTTCTTTCATCCTATTTGAGCTTTCGTGTTTGGAGGTCACGCGCTAACTTTGATGTCCCCAGGTCGATCTTCTGTCTTCGGTTTTCGAGGTTGGTCTTCGGTCTTCTCTCCCTAGATAAGTCGCCTTCCTTTGTTCTAGTTCGTTCTTTTACTTAGTTCCAATTATGTCTAGTATTAGCCTGTTTAGCGAGGAGGTAGTAGAGCATGACCAAGCCGAAGAGGATACCTCAACTCAAGATCTGGAGTCCGGTCCAGTCGAGGTGGGCACCTCGGCTCAAGACTGGCGAGCCTCTCATAAGAAGGCTTTGTCTTCTTGTCGTGCATGTCATCCTAGAGAACCAGACCGGTTCGGTCCTTCCATGGTGTCCGTCGAGCAAATCCGTGCTCTAGTTGCTCGGTACAAATTCCCTAACCAGTATGGTTACTACCTTCTCTTAGAAGGTTTTCCCAAGGACCATGATCACGAGGAGATAACCGTCTTTGTGGAGAACCTGAAGGCCGGCTTCACTTTCCACTTCACCCTTTCATCGTTGAGGCCTTAAAATTTTTTGACGTCACCATCGATCAACTTCACCCAAACTCGTTTTGTACCTTGGTCGGTACCATTTCTCTTTTCAATGACTTCGGCCTTCCTCTAGATATAGACACCTTCAACTCGGTATGCTCAATAAAACAAAATCCCACCAGTCCTATGGCCATGGACAAATTTAGTTACTATATGTCTTTCCGACCTAGATATAAGCTCCTTCACGAGTACCCCTCGAAAGTCCTGACCTAGAAGAGGAGATACTTTACTCTTGTTGTTGACAAGGGGTGGCCTTTCCCAACACATTGGAGGAAAGACATTAAGGACCCCGAGGATCAGATGGATAGGAAAATGCATAAAAGAATGCACGACCTAGTGGGGTTCAGCCTGAAATTAGAGGATTACATGGCTAAGGAGAAGTTGGTTCAGGTAGGGCTGAGTCCTCCAAGTAGGTC
This sequence comes from Nelumbo nucifera, assembly GCF_000365185.1. The sequence goes on along the minus strand of NW_010729118.1, from coordinate 5,885 downwards.
ACCACTTTGGGTGCGGGCACTTTGTCTTTTCAAATTACTTTGCCTTTGTGTTTCTTTGACTGACTTTCTGCTCGGCTTCTGCAAGCATCATGGCTGATCTTTCAATGGAAGCATTCTTCTCTGGCAAGAAGAAGAGGAAGAGGAAGGCATCCCAAGGTGATTCTTTCCATGAACCGGTAGTTGAGCCTGTTGCTTCTACTAAGCCCGAGGAGGTCCTAGTCATCAACTTGGTTGAGGAGAACCAAGAAAGGAGGTTGCCACCCCATCATCCAGAGGTGGTTCGGTCTTTTGAGCCGTTGTCCAGTCATCCCGGGGCCGTCTCTTCAGGTGAGGGCCTTGGGGAGAGCCAAAGCATCATGGACTTCCGGACCAGCCTCATTAAGAGAAAGGAGGCCATTTTTCCCGATGAGGTCTCCTAGCTTGCAGAGCAGCGAACTCCTGAATTGGGCGCGAAGGCACTGTGCTATCTTATGGTGGTATGTCCTGATCTCATTATTGTGTTGTCGCTAGAATGTCATCTCTGGTACTTAGTGAAATTTCTTCCTTTTGCAGACCAACTCTGTAGTTCACGGTCTCCCGAAGTAGTCCGAACAGCATCGTGCAAGGACGAAGAATGCTGAGGTGGTGGCTTCAGAATACTAGAGTAGAGTGGAGAAGGTCGTCGGTGTCATCAGCAGGTTAGAGGGCAAGGTGGAGGCGAAACATGAACACTCTGAAAGGTAGGTGCTTGAGATTGAGCAACTGTAGAAGGAGGTTGAAAGGTTGAAGAAGTAAGCCGAGTAGAAGATTGCTTCTGTTGAGCGTGAGGCTATTCTTTCTAAGGGGATCGAGGACATTGATGCTCTCACCATCAAGAAATATAAGGCTTCAACAGAGTTTCACAAGGATAGAGAGAACCTCGGTACCACATCCTTCTGTAAGGGCTTCAAGCTCTGCCACTGGATGATAAGGGAGACGTTTCCCGAGCTCGACCTTGGATCTATCACCACCTCGGTCATCACCTCGGCAATATCGGATAAGGCCGAAGAAGACCTAGACTTCGAGGAGGAGGAGGATGACAACCTCAACAAGGGAGCTACAGAGAAAGACAACCCGGATGTCAGTTCGGTTTCAAGAATAGGCCCACGGTTTGGTTAACTGAACCGTGAGCACCACTAATAGGGGGTCATGGCTCCTAGACTTGGTAAAAAGTTGATCCAACTCACAAACCCAACCTAACTCGACATAGAAAAAAAAGGTTGGGTCATTGGGTCAACCTTCTAACTTGATTATCAAGTCTAATTAGGACTACTTAAGTACTATCAAGAGTTTTCATTCTTTAATCTTTACTATTTTAGTCTTTAATCTCTATTGTTTATTCTTTGAATTCTTTTATTTTTTTCAAGTTTTTTATTTCATATTTGGAATTTTATGGTTAATTTCCTTGATTTTGGCATTGCTTTATGTATGTTTCTTTACTTTTTGAAGTTCTAATTATTTGTAGGGTTGACTCAAATTGTCCCATGGGTTAACCCTAACTCGAATTTTTAGGGTTAGGGTTTAACATTTTTCTGGCCCAGCTCAAAAATTTGAACCCAACTTTGAAGTGTCTTAACCCAACTTGAACGCAACCTACCCAACCCAATTGCTACGTCTACTCCTCTACCACCTTGGCTCCGCCTCTAATTATATGTATAATTACTATATAATCATGTAGTTATGTATGCATGTTTGCTTGTATGTAAATATGCAACAATGCATGATGTAAGTATATATATGTATATTTTTATTTATTTGTTTAAAAATGTTTGTATGTATCTATCTATATTTATTTATTTGTTAATTTATAAGTATGCCATTTGACCTTAACCCTTCTACTAATCTTATTATTAAATTGGCCTCAACCCTTCATTATAGAAAAAATAACATTTTACATTTTGACTAGGGTTGTCATCAATGAGTCGGGTCTAGGTCAGGTCTAGGTAGAATCAATCCCAAACCAATTATTTAATCAGGACAAAATCACAAACCCAAAAGCATCCTGATTATACTGAAAATTATATTTGTTTATTTAAGTAATAACTAAAATTTAAATTTTTATAATATAACCTTATTAAAAATGATATGAAAATCCTAAATTATTTATATGTTATATAAATTAAACATTTTAACTAATATTATCTTAGTTATTATCTATCAAATTTATCATTTCAAATATAAAAAATTTGATAATAATTATAAGAAAATTAAAAAAATATTATATATTTAATAAAATAATTAGTTAGAGTCTAAATTAGTTTGGGATAGGCAAGAACAAGAACCAATGAAATTATTAATTGAGGCAAAATCATGGAACTAGAACTATTATTATGGGTTTGGTTGGTTCAAGTCTATCAAGTAGGCCCAAACCATTGATAGCCCTAATTTTGACGGTGGAAGTAGAGAAATTGGGCCCAACCCAAATCCAACCTAAGCCCAAGTTGAACCCAGCACGATCCTAATCCAGTCTGAAGTTTATGGGTTAGGGTTGGTGGTTCAATATCTCAACTTGTGTTAGGGTTGATCTCAATCTATTTTAAGTTGACCTGACTTGCACCCCTAAATATTGAATAAGATAAATTAATTGAAGTAAAAGTGATAAAAGTATTATATTGCATTAATAAAATGAACTACAAATGACATAGATATTGTATTTATGAACAAAATTAATTGAAATTTATTTTTGTGAAAGTTGAACTTATGGTATTAGAAACATAACATTCAAATCGACTTTATCAATAAATACAATATAATTTTTAAGTATAAATTAACATATATATTAGTATATATTAAAACAAAGATAACCATATCAGATGGCCTTTCCTTTTTTTCCTTGCCCCAACCCTACAATTCTAAAGTGTCTCCCTTATCCCCTTTCTTAGTCTCACAAGTTGCCAATTCAGCATGGCACTCTTTCCCTGCACTATCTCAAGTAATTAGAGCCAAAATCAATCACGACTCTAATTCATGATATATTAGGAAACCAATCCCAACACTACCTGATTATAAATAAAATGAGAGATAAAGACAATTTTTAATAAATATAAAAAAGGTAGGAGTTTAATGGTATCATTGTAAATAGTTAGCAATGGCATCATTATAAATAATTACATATTTATATCAAATACGAAAGAGGAAAATAGGCAAGGACAAGTTATGATTGTTTTTTTTTTATTCAATTGCATCATTATAATTAATTAAATTTGTAATGATAATGGTTAAAAGCAAGAAAAGAAAAACATTATAAGATTTCATTGATTCCATTGGCAAATGCACAACAATCGGTTGGTACAGATTTTACTTTTAGGTTATCTATATATAAATAGATCCCACATGTTGGCAACTCATATGGAGCCAAGACGATTAATTGTCTTTGGTTTTGGGGGGAAACAAGGATATGTTCACAGCACATTTGGACTGATGTAATTTCCATGATCACAGGAGATCAAAGTGCACTATCCTAGTCTTAAAAAGGCAAGACCCTTCCCACATCAAACAAGTTAAATTCTCCATATACTTGCATAAACAACAAAAAGATAGCAAGTTAAGATAAGGTTGGAAGCCTTCCATAGGTGGGGAATTAGAATATTAGTTGGATGAATGAAGACGAGAAATTATAAGTCCCATTCTACACCGCACATGGTGAAGCCCCTTTTTGGTCTTTTAGGACATTTAGATTTATTTAAAAGATGTGAGTATCTCCACTCCAAGACCATGGGATGGAATATAGAATCCTTAAGGCTGTGTTTGGTTTAAAAGAAAATAAGAGAGACACAAAGTTGAGGGAAATTTCTTAAGGAATTTTGATCTTCCTTTTCTCAACGTGTGGAATCAGACCAGTCCTTGGCTTTGATTAAAAATTACTAACAAATTAGCAAATCTTTCTCCATGTAATGGGATAATTTAAAATTTTAGTGTTTCTGATGAGATCCATAGATACAATGGCTTTTACTCAACCTTTATATAACTAGCCATATTGAAAGTACGTTCTAGAGAGATAAAGATTGGATCATCACCAAATTTGTATCCAGATTGATTAATTTGTGCATGTTTGTTGATCTAGAAATTAAACTTAGATTTGAAATCCTATATTGGGTTCTATGCAACTTCCCAAAACAAATTCATTTTAGATGGACTCTTGTTGAAGTTAAAATTTGCCAAAACTAATAAGCTCTATTAAAACACTGCAATCTGCCTCAAATGTTGTCAAAACCTAAAGCAAATCCTGGGACTCCCCACAAGTTTTGACTCGTCTAAGGCCTCACTCGTGTTTCAATAACTCATTTACTTATCTAAATGCACTTAGGAAACACTTATCCGGAAAAGTGTTCTTTTATTCCTTAGGTAAAGTTATGCAATAACTGATTTATCCAAAATGATAACACTATTAAAGGAGTAATATTGTCCCAAGGCACATTAACAATATTTGGCCTGGATGGATAAGTGATTTACTCAAGTCTCAAGAGGATATTACACGCGAGGAAAATGAGTCGCTTGACAACCATTCTTTTCCATGAGATTCATTATACCAAAACACAAACGTATGTGACCTATCCACTTATCTACCCCCACTTTCATGCATGGATCACACTCTCTATGGCCCACCTACGCATTACGTTCAAGTTATGGACCCCAATGGGATTAATGGTGTGTGTTTACCTCATTAGATTTCAAGAGAATCATGGCATGACTAGGGATGTCAATGGGTCGGGTTAAACAATAAGCCCAACTTGACCCGATCCTATCTTGTAACTTTTTTACTTCAAACTACATAGCCTTAAAAGTCTAAGCAAACGTGCTTCTCCAAGGCCATTCAAGATTTCAAATGGCATGAAAGCTATGAAAATTATATTGCAAAATGAATTAACAGCTAAGATATCCTACCACAAACTCAAATATTATTGTAGAATGCAAGTGAAGTGATTAGAGACCCAACTCCTGTATTCTCTAAGAAAAGTACAAGGAAAAATATTGAAAGTTCTTTGTGTATTATTACTGAAGTGTTCATTAGAGAATAATAAAACAAGTTCTTCTCTGAGAAAATGCAGGAGAGAGAGATCAAATTCCCAGGCCAAGTCTAGCAGAACCCATTTTAATTTATTGAGAAACCTGTTTGTAAATATGTCATACAGGTAGTGTAATGAATGAGAAATAGTGCATCTCATCTCCATTCATTCTCTCAATTTAAGACGTAATACACTAATTGAAAACCAGAAAACATGAAGGTGCCATGCATAATCACCGACATAAATTACTGCTTGCATGAGCTACTTAATTAGAAGCAACATTCATCATCAACTGATCAGTCTGAGTGATTGGTTGGCGCTCCCTCATCAAATCTTCCACTGCGACGCTGCGAGCCTTATCATTCAGTCCAATATCCATGAAGAAACCGCCTAAAACGGTGCCAAAACCCCTTTGGATCACCTGACTGCTTGCGCCACCGTCCACCACCTTCCCCGTCTTACAGTAGAGAGCGAAGTCCTCGCAGTTTCTTTGGAACAGATGATATTCGCCAAACCCATCGTGCTGCTGCAACAGGAAATTGGCTCGGTGGAGCACCACTTCCGGCGGATCCCTCTTAGCCGTAGTGCAGGTACCAAACCATTGGGTAACAAGATATCTCTTCTTCATACCGTATCTATAGCGATAAAGTTTGCCTCCCTCCAAGAAGAACTTTTCAAGCTTACATTTGGTTACTCTTCCACTCTTCATGGTCGAGCTCATCTTGTCCTTGCCATTTGCACCGAACTGAACCACCTCCATATTATCCACATATATACCTGATAATTATTATTGAAAACAAAAACAGTTAATATAGTTTTATGTGAAATCTCTCTCTCTCTCTCTTATTGCTTTTAGCCACT
>NW_010729117.1:4384976-4416908 GCF_000365185.1 Nelumbo nucifera | reverse complement strand
TTCATTGCCTTGGGGTTTCACCAAACCAAGGCTGAATCAAATTCTATTGGAATGATCTAGAGAGCTGATTGTTGAATCATTTCTGTAGCTTATCCTCTCAACTTGAATGCAAGGTGTTTGAGCCAATTCCTAGTAGGTAGTTTGTTAGCTAGAGTTTCATATTTGAATTAGATTTAGAATTCGGCTAATTAGATAAGAGTAGGTTGATTTAATACTAGTAGTTGCTACACAAGTCCTCGTGGGAACGATACTCTATTCATCACTTTATTACTTGAGCGGCTAGTGCACTTGCTAGTGTCACCCAAACGCACCAGCTACCTTGGGTACTTATCTCCGACAACGGAAAACAGTTCGAGGACATCAAGTTCTAGAATTGGTGTGCCGAGATAGGGATACAACAGAACATCACCTCGGTGACACACCCTCAGGCAAACAGGCAAGCAGAAGTCACGAACAGAGCCATACTCCGTGGATTGAAGGCTCACTTAGCCCAAGCTAAAGGACTGTGGGTAGACGAGCTGCCCAGTGTATTATGGGCCTACCGGACTACCATTAAGACCGCCACGGGTGAGACCCCCTTCAACCTCACCTACGGCATGGAAGCGGTGATCCCAGCAGAGATCAAGGTGCCTATGCTATGCTTGGAATCCTACAACAAGGAAACAAACGACGACAAGCTCCGTACCAATTCGACCTGGTGGAAGAAGTACGAGACCTGGCATACATTCGGACTGCAACCTACAAGCAAAGGGTGGCTCAGTACTATAACGCCCGGATCAAGAAACGACACTTCCGTGTCGGTGACCTAGTTCTTAGGAAAGTTATGGTAACTGAGCCCGGCGTCGTTAAGCTCAGACCGAACTGAGAAGGTCCATACCGAGTAAGACGGGTACTCGGGGAAGGTACGTACGAGCTCGAGACCTTGGAAGGAAAACAAGTACCTCGAGCGTGGAACATCGGCAACCTAAGACGATATACCTGTGATCGCCGAACTGGAGAGAGGATTGCGAGTCACTCCAAGAAGTCCATGGACTAAAGTGTCGAGTTGATAAGAGACTTCGGCACTACGATAAGTCCCAGTCGCCTCCTCGACATGGGCACAAAAGACTCAGTCGCCTCCTCGACATGGGCAAAACCAAGGGTAAGGAGAGTGGACTGCGAGTCGCCCCTAGAGCCTAAGGGCTAAGGTACCGAGCAGACAAAAGACCTCGGCACCACATAAGTCTCAGTCGCCTCCTCGGCATGGGCATACAAGTCTCAGTCGCCTCCTCGGCATGGGCAGACAAGACCTAATTGCCTCTTCGGCATAGACAACTCATCTCCCCATGTCTAAGGTATAGATATCTCGGGTATAAACCCTACGATGTCTAGCCCACTTTGGCATATAATGAAAAAGTTGAACCCCAGCAAAGGGACAACTAACATTACCAAGTAGCCCGCGCGCAGACAGGTCGAGTATATGCCCTACAATGTCCACGCACCTCGGCGTACATCATGCGAAGTTACCCCTACTAGTAGTCCAGCTCGGTAGCTCAACGGTTCGGGGTAACCTATACCTATTTAGTTAGATCGCCAGTTAGGGAGTTATTTGCACTTGGAACATTTGACAAAAAGACAAGTGTATTTCATTAATATGAGGAGTTCTCTACAAAAAAAAAAAAAAAGATTTCTACTATAGACCGAGCTCGCAGGCCCGGGGTATACAATATGGAAGTCTATTCATTTGGAAGCTCTTCGCCCTTGCCCGAGGCTTCGGCAGGAAGGTTCACCCTCTCGTTAGCACCGGTCTCTTCAATGTCGATGAGCAGCTCGCTGTCACTTTCCGCCTTGGAGTTCGGATCTTCGACAACTTCAATAGCCATCTCATCTATGACCCTTGAGGTGGTGATGGTGCTTAGTTCGAGCTGCGGAAATTCACATCGGGTCAGCCACCTGCTAAGCTTAAAGCTCTTATGGTAGCCTTTCGTCCCTGCCTCGATCAGCTCTCCGTGGAACTCCTCCGAGGTCTTGTATTCCTCAACGGCTTTGGCCTTGGCCTCTTCCACTGCTTGGAGGAGTATTTATGTTCGCTCCTTGACATGGGCCTCGAGGTTCTCCACCTCCCACTTCAGTGCCGCTTTCTCCCTCGCAAGCTCCTCCTTCTCGAACATCAGCAGTGATATCAGCTCCTTCTGAGCCCGTGCATCGTTCTTCAACTGGTTGATTTTGTTATAGGCTAGATTCAGCTCGGCGTGAGCTTCGCGAGATGAGGACTCAGCTGCAATAGCTCGCTTCAGGTGTAGTTCGAACTGGTATGTTAGAGCGTGCACAGCAGAGTTCACCTGCCAAGAGAAAAATAGCAGTTAGTACAAGAAGAGTTTTCAAGTATAGAATTGAATAAGTAAAGACAACTAACCACCATACAGTGAATAGCCGCTCGAGCTCTGAGCTGAGCGACTGACAGCTCGGCCCAGTTGGCGACCTCCTCGGCGTATACCGCGCTCTTGCTCTTGAGGAAGTTGTACTTCGGAGTTAGGATGCACCGAACTGCCCCCTCGCTGCCCTAAGAAGTGATAGCTGCAGGGGCGGGCTCCGAAGATGTTGCCTCCTCAGGCGCATGGGGCGAGGATACCCTTCCTAGTTCCTCCTCGACCAGATCGATCACTGGAGGTTGCGCAGTGGAGGGCTGCTCGGACTCAGGGATGGCAGCCAGTGGAGACTCAACGCGAGGTCTTTTGACAGCTCACTTCTTCTTCCCCTTCATCCTTCCAAGGAGCTCGTTCGTAGGAAGCTTCATGGTTGCTGTAACAAAAGCAAAACGTCAAAAACAACATCAAAATAAAACAAAGGCATCACAAAAGTAACGACCTACCAGGACTCAAACCGGCCTGCACGAGCTTGTCTTCGGTCACATAGTCTGCAAACTTGAGATCGAGCTCCGCCCAGGACTGGAGCGCTTCCCTTGTCTTCAAGTCCAGCCTGACACCGGGATCTTGGATGGCCGCCCTCCAGTGGGTCGGGAAAGGCCACCCCTTAGTGTTACGGACTAAAAAGTAGCCCCTTTTCCAGGTCGGAACCCTGTTTGGGAGTTCGTGTAAGAGCTTGTAGCCCGTACGTGGGGACAAGTAGTAAGTCCGCCTGTGCTCGGGTAGAACACAGGAGGAATTCTTCTTTATTGAAAGGATTGAAGAAAAAATGTCAAGGTCAAGGGGCAGGTTATAGTCATGGAAGAGCGAGATGGTTCCTACTATGTTGCGGATGGAATTCGGGTGCAACTGATCTATGGTGATGTTAAAGAGTTTAATGACTTCGACGATTAGGGGGTGAAATGGAAGATGAAGACCAGCCATGAGTTGTTCCTCGAAGATCACGATCTCGTCGTGACCGTGCTCCCAGGGAAAGTTACCTATCAGAAGACTATAGACAAGATCACTCGGAAGCCTATACCGAGCTACTAAGGCTTGGAGCCTGTCCGCTGTCATCGTCGATGGGCCAAAGTTATCTAGCTGCCGACCTCGGTGCGAGGTGGACACCAGACCACTGGAGGCCTCTCGTGCCTCCCGAAGTGATTCCACCTCAGGAGGACCGCGAACCGCTTCTTGACCCTAAGTAGCTTCTTCGGTAAGGCGATCTACGACTTGAGCCGAGGCACCTACCTCGGCCCCAGCAGATTCACTGCTCTCATCTAAAAGACTATCTAAAATAAAACTAGACATTGCGAAGAAAAGACAATCAGAAAAGAAGAGTTAGGAAAGAGTCACCAAAGAAAGACTGAACTGAAAGAAGACACCGGACTAGAGAAACCGAGCTAAGAAGCTTGAACGCGACCTCAGAACGAAGAATTGTGAATTTGTGGCGAAGAAAATGAGTTTCGAGCCCCCTATTTATAGTCGGTATGTCCAAAAATCAACGGTCGAGATCAAGGCAATCCAACGGCTCCTAGGAAAACCGGTTGTGCGACCCCCAAGGTTGAAATCGGTTTAGCGCATTTTTTGACGTTCGCGGAGTTTGTAGATCGTGTGACGTCCGCGCATGAACCAGACGCAACCTGGGTTATTCCTGGTTGAGCCGGATAGCCGAACAGGTTCGACCAACGACTCGTCCAACAAGCCACCCGGACCTCGGGCCAAATCCACTTGTCTCGTCATGAACTCCCCGCACCGGGTCGGGACCCCTGGCTCGGGGAGTGGGGGCAATTGATGAAGGGTGATTTGGCTCGACCTAGTAAAGAGGGGACACGTGGACACGACCTGATCAAGAGATGACAACTCAGCTTATCATGACCAGTACACAGCAGATTGAGCTCAGGTACCCAACTATCCTGAGCTAAAGTGACCTCGGGACAAGGCCACCTCGAGATGAGATCGCCTCAGTACCAGATCGCAACAAGGACACCTCGATGCCAAGGCACTTCGGCACTCAACCCAGTTCGGGACTTAAAGACATTAGCTCGGGGATACCGACATGCCACTACGTGGTGATCCCGAAAACCCCTCTAACGGATCCCGGGCCTCACTGGATCACGCCGCGTAACAGCTAGCAATATCTCCCGTACCGATTCAGGCGGAAGTGATGAACCTTATCGGTTGGCAGCGTTATCTTTCAACTAACGCGGAAACGGGTCCTATCGTGACGAAGATCCCGGAACTGATCCGCGAAACCCGCGAGGACTCGACTATATAAAGGCTCCACCCCCGGAGGTTCAAGGTACGCGTGATTTCTATGCTCTCTGGCTCTCTACATTCTTAAGCTATTTCAGCTCACAACAAGTATACTGACTTAAACATCGGAGCGACCTCGCTGAGCTAGCAACCCCGGGTTCTCTGATCCACTTGCAGATCACCTTTGTCCGCCGTCCGCTGGAAGCCAAATCACCTTCAGCAAGGAGCAACTAGATCGCGCTACATCACATGACATGTTAAGAAAAACATCAATTTGATGTTTTAGTTTAAAATAATAATCTGTAATTATCTCAAAACGTTTTCAAAATGTTTTAGATTAATAATAAAAAGAAAAGTCTCTAATACAAATGTGTATTGATCAACCCAACAACACAAAACCACTATACCAAACACCCTCATCTTTAGTGTAAAGAAATTTGCAAAGGTTGTTTAGCATTTTCTTCATTTTGGTCTTGTCACATGAAGCAATTTCATTCACCTTTCAAACACTTTGACATTCTTCGCTTAGCTAATCTACCATGTAGAAGTGTAAATGAGCCCAACCTACTTGCAAGTTACTTGAGCTCAAATCACTAAGTAGTTGAAATTGAGTCAAAGTAATTAAGTTCAAGTCAAGTATTTGGTGAAACCAAGTTCGAGCTTTGCAATACTCAACTTAAGTGGCTCACGAGCCTAATTGAGCACATAACAAAATACTATTTTTTAATATAATTATATTTATAATATAAATAAACACTAATTTTTTATAGTAATTTATATATAAATAAATTTAGATTTTAAAATTCATTTTTATAATATATTTTTATAATTAATATTTTTAATATGCCTAATATTAATGTATTTATTGTTTGTAATACTATTTTATTTATAATCAACTCGAATCAAACCAAGCTCGAAATAGCCCGCGAGTATTGAGTCGAATCAAGCACGAGCCAAAAATATGAAATTCGATCGAGCTCGAGTCAAGTTTCGAGCTTTACGTCAGCCCGAACAGCTTGATACTCGACCGGCTGCCATGACATTCATTCTCGCAATTTGCACAGGTCATTTCATTCTCTTCATACGCAATTAGTGGACAAAGAATAGCCACAAATCACTCATGACAGAGCCTGGATCTGCTGCTCACTTGGCTGTATATATGTAACAAATCACAACTGAACAAGCCAATTCCGTACAGACCCCATGGGTACGAATCACTGGCGTGCTCACTCGTGATTAGTTACATAGATACACTCATACACAGCTAAGCAAGTGACAGATCCCAAACGCTCAACGTGTAGGAGTCACACGCGGGAATATATCACATAAGTATGGACAGATGGGTTAAGGCTAAGTGGGTAGAGGCAGCAGGGTTCACGTGAAGTCCACTGACCTTGTCACTGCCTCCATAGTGGGACACCAAGTGACCACCTCAGCTACCAGGTCATCGGCGATCTGCTTTAGTAGCCAGAATGGTGTCGTAGGCTCGTAGCCCTTCTTGCTGGTTTGTCTTCCTCATTTGTGCATAATTCGGTCTACCATTTTTGTCTTTGTTTTCTGTTTTCCTTGTTTTCTTCGTTTTCTTTGTTTTCTGTGAATCAAACGAGTCTACAGTAAAGCATGATCTTCTCATTCTGTTCTTACTCATTATATACTACACACATGTTCAAAAATAAAAGTATATAAATAAATAAGGCCTATTATTCAAGAAAATGTCTTGCAAATGAAACGAGCAGATCAGATTGAGAACAAAAAAGAGGGTTGTAAGGCCATCTTGAGACAATAAATTCTATTCTCAATGTTTTTTTTTTTATAAATTTCTATTCTCAATGTCATTTAACCATATCTTTTTGATGGATGCCATTTAACCATATCTGGTACTTCTTTTCCGGTTCTTATCAACCAGTACTAGGAAAACCTTTACTAGCTCTTCCTTGACCATGAAAAGGACCGATGCTGCAAAAACACTTTGTAGGATCTTGGTGCTCATGCCTTTATAAAATCCAGGCAATCCTTCATAGCGAATCATCTTAACTACTGCATCCAGAGTGCCTGTATTGCACACCACGCGCATGCGGTTATGAATTTGTATAATAACAGAATACTGCATCTCCCTTTCCAAACAAGTCAATTTGTGATGTTATAAATTAAGTAACAAAAATGAAAAACAAAAAAACAAAAAAGTCGTTAAAATTTGTAAAAAAGTGATCATATCTCTAATATTATATATTAACATTTAAGAAAAAATGTGTAATAAATGATATCATTGTTATTAATGATAGAAATGGCTAAAAATAAAACCAATAGAAAGATAATTAAATAAGTGTTTTTGTAATTTGTTCAAGATAAAGAGGGAATGAGACGATGGTGAAAGTTTTAAATCATGACAAATATGGTGAGCAATAATACAACTTGTGTAAGCATCGTATGAGAAATAAGGTCATTGTGGAATATCTATGTGGGTTATTGTATTTTGTCATGCAGTTACATTGGGGATGGTTGGTTTCTTATGTAGCTGTTACAGACATGTTTTTTCATACAGATTAATACTCTAAAAAAAACGTTATGTTGGTGGTGATTGTAAAAGCATATCTTAATTCTAGTTACTATTGTTGTGAGAATCCATGTTTTTCTAGTTAAAGAACATGGAGTGTAAATCCACAATTTTTTCTGCCAACTGAATTTATGAGCATTCAAGTCAAGTGGAGGCAACTATGGTTATTCAAGTCAAATGCATTAACCTCATCAGTTTCAATGTTTGTTAAGAGCCTATGAGAGCCCAACAACAATAGTATCATTAGTAACAACCATAATGATTACAATGATGATATGATGGAAAAATCTAACATTATAACAGAAACAACTAACCTGTATATCTTAATGATATATTCCCACCGATCTCCTGCTTAGCTTGAAGTCTTGACTGCATTGAAAATTTTGGGTAAGGATAGTTGAAGCAGGAACCTCAAAAGGCATTAGCATCATGATAATGCACAGTCAAACAATAGTAGAAACCAACAATAACAGTCTTATTAACTAATGCCCATCTAGCATAAGGTCACTAGGAAATTATTTTTGAGAAAGGTAACTCTGTATTCAAACAAATATAAAAACAAGTCAGATACAAAGGTAAACTATTAGCACTATACAGAAAATTTCTATGCACCTGACTTTGAAAGAGAATCAACTAAAGAGTTCAGCTCCCCTGGAATCCATCTAAAAGAACAAGAGAGGTCAATTGAGGTCTCCCAGATCTCAGTCAACAGATGATCAAATCCCCAAAGGCCTCAATAAACGTTGGAAACCCAGCCAATCATATCCATAGAATCTCCTTCCACCAGCAGTGGTCTTGCACCAAGAGATTTGGCTATCCTTAGGCCAATGAGAAGGGCTTTTCTTTCAGGCTTTCAGCTTCTGATGAGTCTCCCATGCCAATCAGCCCACTGAATAGTGAATACCCAACCACCTGATTACCTCTAGCAATATGAAATGTCCCCCAACCCCAGCAGGACCTCCGTGGCCATGAGAACTTCTGCAACTACCACCACATTTCAAATAGCTATCACAGGCGGACTTTGTATCTAGGAAAGTCTGGACTCTATGGATAGGGTATATAAATTGTAAGACCTCAAAGATTGCAAGGCGATTAGGAAATTGTTAGTGTCAGCACTAAGTTGGGCAATTATTCTCTCTCAAAGTCTCATAGTGTGGCTCATGAGTTTAATCCCACAATGGTTACTACAATTTTGTATATCGCCTTTTGTTCATAAATATAGGCACCACAGAACATCATAATCATAATTATATAAATGGATGAAGTGCAACGAGATACCTCTTTATGGCTTAGGAATACAATCTTACAAAACATAAATGGGTATCAATGGTTTCATTAGGAGATACTTTACCTTGACAACTAACAATGGGTATGTGGAGACAGTTGCTCCCAGTTTTGCAAAGGCTCCCAATAAAAAAACCTGTGCATGCAAGAAAAGATTATATAATGGATAGAGGCAACTTCAGTAATCCCATAGGTTCTCCAACACATTCCACCAATGTTCTACATGCTATCAAAGATCAAATCTGAAGGAAGAAATGGATCAGAGAAATAATGAACTCAATACCAATCACCTACAGTAAAGGCCAATATTTTAGGCTGTGTTTGGATAAGATTTTTGGAAGTACTTTCATGTTTTGGGCAGCAAAAAACTGCTTCAGAGTTTGGCAACGTATGTTTTCTAAAGTAAAAACACTTCTGCAATAAAAAGCACGAAGTAAGAATAGGATGTAATGTGCTTCAACTGCATGCCTTGGGGCATTTTTGCTTATTCACAAAACATGGAAGGTGTGAACATGTGAAGCCTTCCCACGTGCCATATTTATAAATCCTATAAATACATGTCACTTTTATGCCACGAGGCACTTTTATGTCACATTTTAGAACTTCCACATGGCACTTTTATGCCATGTGGCAAAATAATGCATGGGATTTTATTAATTTGTGCAACATAAGTATGGTCATTTTGAACAACTATTTTATTATCCATACCATGTGGCAAGGCTGATTTAAAGGGATGGGCTCTTTGAAGACATGTGGACTTGCCAATGGCAAGATGAACATGGCACACATTATAGGCTGGCACATGGACTTTTCCATATCAATTGTGGTAAAGCAATACGACACAACCAAACACTTATTTATGCTCTTACATCCAAAAGCTTTAGTTCTATTAAAAAACACAAAAGCAACAGCTTATCCAAACAAAACCTTGGTTTCTGAAAATAGTCCCTAGAACTAAGTCCACAAGGGGTTTGGCCTGATTCTGAGGCTCGATGTATCAAAATCAGATTGAACCAGCAAAGAGGGCAAATGGGTGAAAATCAACACAGCCACTTAAAACCACAAAACGAGATCTAAATTAAGTAGTTCATTCCATTTAATTTAATTTCCTATAGCAACTTTATCACCATAGTACCCAGGACAGTCACCATTTCAACCAAGTTGGATCTAGCTAGACCTGTTTCAGAATTCTTGCAGAAGATGCACTTTACCTCCAAAGCGGTTACATTCTTTGATGACCTTTTAGCAGCACGTTTTGCCTTCAGATATTTTAATGAAGTTTCATAAATCATAAACTGGATCGATGGATTGCAAACCTGTTTACATGGTGACCTTCAAGACATTAGTCCATGGAATAACACTCAAATTTACTTTCCACAATAAGAAAGGCACCAACCATGATGAGTGTTGGGACAATGCCCTTCCAAAATCCTAAAATTCCAGCTTCATCGTAAACTTCCCATGCCTATAGAACCAAAAGACAAAAAAAAAGCAATCAAAAAAACAGAAATAAATATAAGAATGCATCCTCCTTTTTTTTCTTTCGATTGTAGAAGTAGAAAAAAATACATTAAAATCAAGAGTCACACAGGCCAAAGCCCCAAAAAGAAAAGGGAAAATAGCACAAGTCAGATGTGCCATTTCAAAGAAGATGGGCCCTGCCCCAGCTATGAAATGCATTAATGCAGCCAAGAAAGCAACCCAACCTAACTTCAATATACCAACCATCATCTCAAAAGAAAACTAGCACAAGCAACCAAAAAGAATCAACAACAAAACACACCCATTTCCATAGTCAAGCATAGATGTGACCCAATATCTTTAACTGTGGTTCTTCCTCCTTCCACTTCATCCATACCCCAAGTTCTATGAATCCCCTTTATGAGACTAGCTCACTACTTTTTTTCATCCATAACAAAATTAATATATTAATAATAGGCAGAAGATTACAGAACTGGAGAGAGGTAAACTCTCTTAACTCTACCCCCAAAGAAAACAGAAAATATTACAAAGTAGCCCAGAACATTTGGGCCCTTCCCACTCCCTCTTTAGCAAGTACATCTGCAAAGGAATTTGTACTTCTTTTGACCCATAGTAATCTCACTTCCATTCCATGAATCAACCATTTGAACTTACTTCTTTCATTGATAAACTGCCACATGCTATCTTCCTCCTTTTTTAACCAGTCTAACACTACTTTGGAATCCCCTTCAATATGCAACCTGCTTATATTCAGTTCCTTAAGACTTTTTTGCCCCTTCCAACACAGCCAGAATTTCAGCTCGTAGGGAGTCTCCTACAACTATTGGCCCTAAAAACACTGCTATTACAGCACCAACCTCTTTTCTAAAAGCTCCTACGATCCCAGAAGGCCCAAGGTTGCCTTCACTACTGCCATCAAAATTAAGCTTTATGAAATCTGCATCTGGTGGAGACCACACCGGGCTGGAAACATGTTTATTTGGAGCAGATGCTGGCACTTCTTTCCAACTATTCAGCAGTACCATAGTAGGAATGCCATCAAATATAGCCATAGGTTTCACCACTGAATCACCTGTGCAATAATTACCTCAATAATTGCCCCTCTGCTCCTTTCTTTATCAACAAAATTCTCTGATTCCTTTCCTCCCAAATAGTCCAACAAACTGCAGCTCTCGTACATCTCCACAGCATTCTTCCCCTTTTCTTCGTCTAGCTACCAACAAAAGAATCAAAGAGGCTTTGTACATTTGGTGGGGGAGTCCACCTGCAACCAAACAAAGAAAAAAACTATTCCCAAATAAAAGATACAAATGGGCAGGCATTTAATAAGTGGTAGCAAGACACACCATTAGCTTTAAAAAGGATGCACCAGTTAGGAGATAAGCACCAAAAAGGCTTCTTTCGTTGAAGCAAATTGCAAATGTTAATTCTTCCCAAGAAAACTTCCCAACAAAAATGCCCCAACCTTTGAAGGAATCAGCTTCCCCCCAAATTCCTTATCCGGAAAAGGATGTCCAAGGCTATCAGAGTTTTAAGTTAAGGCTTTGAAAAAGGAAGCACAAGTAAACAAACCAGAAGAGGACAGAGTTCAAATCCAGCAGTCCAACTTAGATGGGTCAAGAAAAACCTTGTGTAGGATTAAAAGCAAGGATGAGGCATTGTCTAACTATGAATCCCTAATTCCCCTTTTAAAACCCAGGTCCCAGTCAAGCTCAAAGCCCTTTCCAACAGAAGGCAAGAAAGTGGAAACAGGTTCATTCTTATAAATTGATAAAGAGAACAAAGAAGGAAATTGGTCTTTTAAAGGCAAACTCCCCACCCAAAGATGTTCCCAAAATTTTACCAGGTCTCTATAGCAAAGATTGTACCTGATGAGAGGCAAGAAAGAAGGATGGTATGTATGGATTTCCAAGGAGCAGCACTAGTAGACAATACTCCAACATCCCAACCCTCAATCGCCAGCCCATGAATGCTATCACTTTTGCCCATAGTCCACCCACATACCTACTTCTACTTACAACCTCTCATCTAACCCTGTGATCCTTCCTTTCCTCCCCTGGTTCCCAACTTCCCATAGAAAATCTCTCATTAGTTTCCCTAAAGTTTTATAGACCCCAACTGGAATTGTGAATACCGAGAGGAAACAGACAAGCAGGTTGGCCAAATCAAACATGCATACTAGCTCCTTGGTTTGGAGCAATTATAGATGGAAGCACACATCTGATCCTTCGAGAAAGCACCTTTGCAATGATTTTATGCAGGCTTTTAACCAAGCTGATTGACTTAAGCTCCCTAGGATGGTTTGCCCCCAACTTTTTAGGGATCAATGCAATGAAAGTGGAATTTAAACCTGGACTTATAATCCCCCTATCAAAGAACTCATTGAAAACCCTTTGAAAATCATTTTATGCAGGCTTCTAACCACCCTTTATGAACTTCAAATAAACTAGGTCAATCCAATCCATCTAACCTTACTCTCTCACTTAGGGATCTTGTAAAAATACACTTAAAATGTACCAAAAATGCTCTAGTAATTTCATTTTGATGGGTTACAGTTACACCCTCCAATTCCAATTTTGAGTGTTGTGTTTTCTGATGTTGGGGCCCAGTAGTGATGGAGGTTTTTCAACCAAACTGCTTGGAATCGGTTGAGAATCTCAGCCCCCCAAGTGGACTAGTTTAAAGCTGTTTGGAACAAAAATATGCCAACCAAAGTCTCTTTCTTTGTCTGGAAATTGATGAAAGCCAAAATTGGAGTTGACAGTGAGATACAACAACTGGGTATTCAGATGGCCTCAAAATGTTTTTGTTGTAAGGACCCTTCGATAGAAACCATGGATCATTTATTTATTCAAAGTTGCATGGCAAGGAAAATTTGGGGTTATTTTAGTTCTATGTTGGGAGTCACTTTTCTCCCTAATGAACCTGTCAGGGTTGTGCTCCATAGGTGGCTAACAATGCATGGTAATGGGCACAACCAATGGACGTTTTGTGTACAAGCCTTGGCCAGTTTTTCATGGGAAAGATGGAAGGAAAGATGTAAGAGAAAAATGGAGGGATCATATTTATGCACTCAATAGATCATTTTCAAAATCAAAAAATGGCTGCAGGAAATCAGCCCTTTCATTAAAGTTACCTCTAATTCTGCTCCATTGCAAATTAATGCTCTTACCCATTTGAATATTCAGGTTCGGCGTCCAACAAGAAAACCTCCCCAAGTAGTACATGTGCGACCAATTCCACCTAGTTTCTTTAAACAAAATGTAGATGGATCGGCCAAAGAAAATCTAGGTCCAAGTGGAGGGGTGGAGTGATAAGAGATGGCAGAAACAACTTTGTTTCTGCATTTTACAAATTTTATGGTTCCACTTCCGATCTCTTGGCTGAGGCAAACACTCTTCTAGATGGACTTGAGCTTGTGTGATCCTTGGGAATATCAAAGATCATAGTAGAAATAGATTCCCAAGTTCTGGCCGAGATTACTCATGGACGCTATGCTCTTCCTTGGAGACTTTGGTATTGGCGAGAATATTTGGATTCTTTTCAAGGGAGTATGGATATAGAAGTTGTACACATTTTCCAGGAGGCTAATCAGGTTGCTTATTGGCTTTCAAAAAAAAAAGCCAATGATTCTCATTCGCAAGGTTTTTTCAACAATGTACAGGATCTTCCCCCAAAGGTTTTGCATCTTCTCAAATTTGATGGTTTGGGTATCCCTTTTTTGTATGTTTGAAGATCTTTTCGAGATCTACTATTTTTTGTCTATTTGTATTGCATAGTAGATGTAGATCTTGGTGTACCTAGCTTCTTTCGAGGAGTAAGGCTTTTACACCCCCCCCCCCTCTCCTAGGTTTTTTATTTACACAATTTAATAAAATTTTACGGTGGTCACCCCTCCACCAGGAGTACAATTTGGGGTTAAAAAAAATAACATACCCACTAAGGGAAGATACAAGTACTTTATTAGCTTCATTGATGATTATTCCAAATGCACTTGGATATATCCTATGCATTCTTGAGAAGAGGTGCCCAGAATTGTGAAAGATTTTCACCGCATGGTTTAAACTCAATTCCATGTTGAAGTACAAATTTTCCAATCAGACAATGCGAAAGAATACTGTCATCATGACTTAGCTGAATTTTTACACCTCACGAATTTCCTCATCGAAGCTCATGTTCCAAAACACCACAACAGATTGGTGTTGCAAAAAGGAAGAACCGACATCTTCTTGAAGTTGTCCATAGTATGATGTTACACATGAATTTTCCCAAGCAATTCTGGGTTGATGTTGTGATTATCGTAGCTTATGTTATCAATTGCATGCCATCACGTCTCTTACAATACAAGGCCCCACATCAGCTCCTATTTCCTCAATCTCCTTTGTTTTCTATTCCTTACGTGTGTTTGGTCGTAAATGCTTTGTTCATGATTTGTCTCCAAACTAAGGTAGGTTGGACCCCAAGTCTATCCCATGTATTTTTTTTTTGGTTACCCACCCTCCCTAAAGGGCTACAAATGCTTTAATCCTATCACACATAAGTACTTTGTATCGATGGATGTGTCCTTTTTGAGTCTAAATCTTTCTTCAAAGCCTCTCCTCAAGGGGAGAATAGTGTGGAGGAGGAGAGGCAAGTTTCTCAAGTTCCTCTCCCTTTTATCCCCGACTCGTCTTCATTTCATGTTTTCCTGAGGCATCGTAAGGGACAACTAAGTTAAAAGGGTGTGGAGCAGTCAGAAACTGTGCATTCAGCATCATTTGTCTTCCTTCGAGGCGGATCCAGGTATCCTTGTTCCCCTTGATGTTACTGAGCCAATTGCTATTGATGATTCTATTAATGATCTTCATGTCCCAATTGCTCATAGAAAGGTGTTAGATCGTGTACTACTAAGCACCGTATTGCCCATTCCTTGTCCTATGAAAGCATCACACCTTCATTTCGTGCTTTTCTAACTGCCATTGATTCTGCCTCCATTACCAAAAGTGTTGCAGAAGCTTTATCTATACCTGAATGGACAAATGCAATGAAGAGATTTGTGCTCTACACAAAAAACAACACCTGGGAGTTGGTGGGTCTTCCTGAAGGCAAAAAGCGAGTGGAGTGTAAGTGGGTATTCACAATGAAGCACAAGGCAAATGGAACATTTGAGAGGTATAAGGCCAAGTTTGTTACAAAAGGGTCCACACAGGTGTATGGAGTTGACCATGCAGAAACATTTGCTCCAGTTGCTAAAACAAACACAATTCGGATCAGGTTATCCTTCATTGTTAAGTTTGACTAGGAGCTTCACCAACTTGATATTAAAAATTCTTTCTTGAATGGGGATCTAAAAGAAGTATATAAAATTCAGCCTCCTGGGTTTGTAGCACAAGGGTGTGAAGGGAAAGTTTGCAAACTAAAAAAAATTCCTATATGGTTTGAAGCAATCTCCTAAGGACTGGTTTAATAGATGTCACTTGGCTCTTCAACAAATTGGGTTCAAGCAATGCCAGTCTGACCATACTCTATTTGTCAAAAGGAACAAAAAAATTGTTGTGGTCCTGATTGTGTATGTAGATGACATAGTAATTACAGGGAACTGGGACTCTAAGATTCAGAAGGTAAAAGAATCCCTTGTTGTGCGGTTTAAAGTTAAGGATCTAGAACAGCTATTTTATTTCCTCGGAATTGAGGTTGCCCTCTCTCAAAAGGGCATCTTCATTTCTCAAAGGAAATTTATCCTAGATCTCTTACAAGATACAGGAAAGTTGGAAGCAAAGCCTACAGATTCTCCTATTGATGAAAACCATAAACTTGGAGATTGTACTAGAGAGAACATGTGGCAAATGTCAAGAAGTTTCAAAGGTTGGCAAGAAGACTTCTCTACTTATCAATGACTCAACCAAATATGGCATATGTTGTTGGTGTCCTCAGTCAGTTTATGCATGCTCCAAGAACCTCCCATTTGGAGGCAACTGAGAGGATTCTCAAATATCTGAAGAAGTATTCAGGGATTGCCATATTATTCAAGAAATATGGTCATATGAAGTGGAAGTTTACATAGATGCAAATTGGGCCAGCACAGTTGATGATAGGAAATCAAATAGTGAGATACTGCACCTTTATTGGTGAAAATTTACTTACTTGGAGCATAAAGCAAAGTGTAGTGGCCAGATCTACTGTTCAAGCCAAGTATAGGGCTATGGCTCATGGAGTAGCTGAAGTGCTCTAGGTAAAAAATTTAATTGGTGAGTTAGGCTTCTCTGTTGATGGAACAATGTCCCTTTACTGTGACAACAAGGCAGCCATTAATATTGCGACGAACCCAATTCTTCATGACAGGACCAAGCATATTGAAGTTGACAAGAATTTCATAAGAGAAAAACTTGAAAAGGGAGAAGTTTGTACTCCTTACATCAGTTCCAAGGAACAACTAGCGGATGTCCTTACAAAGGGTCTTCACTATTTGTGGCATAATGAGTTGTGTGACAAGTTGGGCATGATTGACATATATGCTCCAATTTGATGAGTGTTGTAATATGTTACGTTGCTAGTGTAGGGGAATTTCTGGCATTTCTCCTTTTTATTTGTTATAAGTTGGCGCCCTAAGTATAAATACCAACTTAGGTGCCGCCAGCTACAACTTTTGGAATAGAATTATAGAACACTTCTCTTCTTCTTTCTCCTTCTCTTCTCTTCTCCTTTCTTCTCTCTTCCTTTATTTTATTTTTCCCTTGCTGGACTACATACAATATTTGGGTTCTCCTTCCTGATTAACTCCTTTATCAAAGCTCTCTTTTTAGCATTCGCTAACCCTCGAACATTGCAACTGACAATCTTCATTCCTAACCTCTTCCTTCTTAATCCCACCACACACCAACACTCACTTACTCCCTCATTTTCTTCCCCCCTTCACTAAAGTCCTTATCACCTTCCACATCCAATTTTAACCTTTCCACCGCACTCATCGTTTTCTTCCTTACCTTCCCTTCTTCCTTCTTCTTTTCTAAAAAGATTTCCATGTCATTTGGATCTTTTAATTTACAACCGAGCTTCCACACAAATTCAGCTAATCAAGTCATCTATGTTTCCTCACATCCAATTATTTTCTCTTCCCTTAAATCTTTAGATTTGACAATATATCCATCTTGTCAATATACTGACCAAGATACCTTCCTCTATTGATAGGTAAGATACCTTCATTTCTCTAGCTCTCTCTTTTTTTAATTCCTCCAGAAATTTCTCAACTAATCCCTAAATTCTCTCCCCCCACTGGCCCACTCTCCCTCAGACTCACACCCATTCTCATCTCTTCTTGCTGCCTTGTCAAGGGTTGGAGTTGGCGGCTTATGGGCAACCTGAGAAGCTGAATTACAAGTTGCGGTCACAAGACACACATCAGTACCCAAAAACAAATTCATAGAAATACCTGGTTGGATCGCAGAAGAGGGGCTAAAAGACTTTCCTTGAGTCAGAGTTTTTCATTGGCTTTACTAGGTTGGGTATGTTGTGGTCCATTCTTTGTACAAAGGACACTTTGCAAATTACTTCCAATATTCTATAGCTTACCCTTTTCTAGATTTTCCTTGTTCAGCTTCTGGTGGTTCACCACATCCCCCTTACGGACACCCTACCTCAAGTCCCTATTTGGGAGTGGGTCTTCAATACCTGGGTTATGGTTTATCTCCACAACTACCAAATATTCCTCAGCCGCTTTAGCATTACTTCCAACTACCACCTAACTCCGAGCATAGGTTGTTTCAGGAGCTCTTGTGTCTTCAACAAAAAGTTCATAAAGGTGGAGGTCCTCAACCAGCTCCTCTGTTGAATCCACCCTTGCTACACTTCCAATCATCAAACTTGTGTCTGACTCCAAGTCTTCAACATAGTTCAGCCAACCCCCGTCTACCATTTCTTTCTCCTTCGATCTTTCCCTGGTATACCTCAAGCTAGGGCGATCCTCTATAGAGACACCATGGCCTGTTTCCACTATTGTTTCTCTTCAGACCCATTGCATTGCTTGTTTCAAACCAGATTTCATACTAGACTTATCAAGCTTCTCTAATGCAGCTAATTAGGAAGATGACAGACCAAGTTTAACGTCTCCAGTCGGAATCAAAGGGCCACAACTCACGTGACTGTTTAAAGAGTCACATGAGCCATTTAATTTAACCCCCACATACACTTGGACTGGGAACCTTCCTGGTCTAGCCAACAACCAATTCAAAAAAAAAAGCTTGTTTCTTCGTTAACCTCTATGGACCCCACCCAGTGTCAAAGCGGGCTCCAATTTTGACCACCTTGACACAAGAATTTAACCCCGCCCTATTTTCACTGTTTTTAAAATTATTTGAATTTTTTTTCTTTAAATGGTATGGCATTCTCTCGTTCTAGTTCATTAGACTGTATTCCTTCCAAAATAGCTTACTTTGTTCCACTCCCCCCTTCCCCGTCTCTTTGTCTTCCACATGGGAACTACTCTGCCAACTCAGCTTCATCTTCAACCTTGGAGATGCCTAACCAGAGAGACAATTTGATTTCCATTGCAAACCAGACCCTCCTCCATAGCCCCTTCAATCAATAGATCGAAAGAACATGGGATGCATTCCGGCTTCACTCCGGCCATCCTGAACTTTACGATAAATGGATCATCGAAGCTCACCTCCTCCAACTTTCCCCCTAGAACTATAACTATATTTGCAATAAAATCTTCCTTCCATAGGTTAAATGACAGCCCAACCATCTTCACTCTAGTGCTTGAAACAGTAATATCTTTTTCATTGCAGCACATCTGCCACCTTTCAAACAACACCACCCCTATCTCAATTTTGACCATTATGACATTCACTTCTTCATTTCCAATATCAATAATAGCTCTATTTTCACAAAGAGGTAAGATAGCCGTTGTGTTTTTTATCTGTAACTTTTTTTTATCAGCAACAGAATACATAGATTTATTAATTAGAGGATAAATTTACAACATCTTGAGTAGCCTCGGCTACCCCAGAACAACTCAGAACAATATCAGAACATTTTTCTTATCTTACAAAGAAGCCCAAAAGCAATTCCCTCTATTAACCCCTTGTTTGGCCAAATGATCAGCAATGCAGTTTGCTGATCTAGAAACCCACTGCATAACCACCAGCATATCTTTTGAGAACCTTTTGAATTTTCTGAGCTCATTTCTGTAATACCACGGAACCTTATCCTCTCGATTCAGCCAGCTTATGATCAACCTTGAGTCTCCTTCGATCACCAACTTTCTGATCCCTATCTCCAAGCTTTTTAACTCCAAACACAGCCACCTTCAATTCTGCAACCATGGAGTCCCCTTCCCCTAGAGGTCCAGAATACACAAAAACCAGATCTCCTTTGTCATTTCTTATCACCCCTCCCATTCCAGCAGCACCCGGATTACGAAAACAGCTACCACCAAAATTTAGTTTAAAGAAAGCATTCCCTGGAGGCTCCACTTTTTCACTTGTTTCTTCTTTGCTGAAGATGATGCTGCAATAACTCCCCAATTCCTTGTAATATCATCAACAGTAAAATCACCAAACAACTTTGTTGTCTTCACCCAATACAATACCTTTTTCTTCCAAACCCCTCTTTCCACTTCCATTAGAACTTTTGGTATTTTTTTCGAGCTTGAGATGAGCATCGATTTCTGAGGCTTCATTGCCCACCGCAAGAACCAGAAGCATCCTTCGAATAATTTGGGTTATCCTCCAACCCCTTTGATCGAGCCTCACCTGCTTCCTCTTCAATCTGCTGCTTCTCCAACGATTCTTCAGCAACATGGATCAAATATTGGTGTATCTTCTCCATGAGTGCCTTTCCTTTCTGGAAAACATAACATCTGCTTTTTTCCACCCTTGAAGAGCTGTCACTGTTATGAATCACCCTTTTCTATTCCATCGCAGTATTGCCTCATACTTTCTAATAGAAGGACACAGAGAACTTTCCAACCTTGCATTCTAATAGAAAATGTTGCACCATCAATAAAGCCTTCCAACCACTACACAACTTCTCCAACGAGGAATATTGTCACTTTCCTTTCCTCCCTAATCTTCAATGTACACAAACCCTGACTTCTACAACTTTCAAATATCAACTTCTTGGCTTCGACTTATAGTTCCCTTCTCCACTTCGTCACAGTCAGAAACTTCTCTCCTCCCTTCAATGTCATGTTTCCGTTCGCTTCCACAGAGTTCTACTCTCTAAGCAACCATCTAGATCACTACTTTTTACCCCTACCATCCATACCTCTTCCCCTTGTTTCAAATATCACTAACAAGAATAATCATAAGCCGTAAAACATAAAATTAAGACATAGGAATTAGATGCATATAAGATCCAAACCACACCCATTTGTTTTGCAGTAAGTAAATATCCACCTTACAACCCATTTGCTTTTTTTAGTAAGATCCATCTACAGAGAAATAAATGGGGAAGCAGGTATGGTAAAACCAAATTTTGCACACCAAACAAATTGAGCAGAAAAAAGGAAAACTCATAATAGAGAAGATATCAACTGATGTAGAAAAACAAGACAATGATCTGTTTTTAAGGACATAAATGCATCCAAATGGAATGAACACAATGGAGAAGATTAAATTTAAAGGAATGGAAGTAATAGATCTGGAAGAGTCCAGACAGATTCATGAGAGTGAAATCGTTTTCATATTTTCCATAACCAATTTATATATTCTTTTTACCAATTAATAAGAAGGTACAAATTTACATATCAAAAAAACAACCATTTGATAACATTTGTAATAATGAGTTTATTACTAGGACAGTATATCACATGCTAAATTCCTAGTCAACTCTAGAACTGTCATAAGCATATACATACACTTCATGATCACAATCTAGACACCAATCTGTGCTGTGTTAATTCTATTTTCTTTCAAGGTATAAATTATCCTATATGATGGATGGTTAGGGTGGAGTGGCCAGGACTAATTTTGTGGGGATTTGGTTGGTCACATAATGAAGTGTTTATGATGGATGATTTTGCCTGTTTATCTCTATCATTGTTGTTATACAAATGCTTGTTTTTCTCTATCAACTGCTATGCTATGGCATACTCCTCTCTACTATAATTACTGGTATAGTTATATTGTCGTTACTGTTATACCATGTGTTGTTTCTCTCTACTATTACTGTTATGCTATGGATTGATAGTTAACACCTTATCTATTTAATATTGATGGCACTGATCCACGTCATTCAGGACCTTTTAACAACTGCATTTTACAAATTATGTACACATACACATAGATTAATCAAGAGGGGTCAATTTGTAAAATAGGCATTTCTCAGACGCTATAGCATTTGGATAACCAAACAGCTTAACTGCATTCACAGATCCAGAAAAGAAAACAAAAAAAAAAACAATTTTTTACAGCTACCACAAACAGAAACTTAGTGAAATACATGTCTATTGCAAAAAGACAACTATAACAGGTAACATGGAGATTCATAGAATAAAAAGGCCATTACCCAATGTTGGTCCAAGCTATCTAAGGTCTTTTGGGAGGGGTGGACTGAATATGTACCGAACCTTTGCCATTCTTTTTGCACAAAGTGGCTGCTCTCAGACTCGAAAAGCGTTCTCACGCTTGCCAGCCAGAAGATTGCAACATTACACCAGGAAATGGCCCTTTTGAATCATATACTGAAATAGCAGGTAATGGCAACAATAATGCTACTGACCGCATAAGTTGTTCCATATGGGCGAGGTTTGATCGAATCAAGTTCATCCAACTTGTCTTGCAAAGTTGAAAGGTCTGTTGAATTGCTTATAGAAGCTTCCCTCAATATAGCTTCTCTCTTTGCCTCCATAATTTTCCTTTCTGCTTGAGTATGTGTCTACCCCCAAAAAAAAGACCGTCAGTTGGTTCCACAATGCATTTAAAAAGACCTAAAAATTTAATGGAAATACAAATATATATTGGCAGTTTATCAGTGCCATGTAAACCACTCAAATATCAGATATTCCATTTTCTAAACAGTAAAATTCTTGACAGTATACAAATTCTCCCAATAAAAAAGAAAACTGAGAAATTATAATTACAATTTTCTGATGTGTTATACTCCAGATACATTGGTTAAAACTGATAATTTTTTGTCAGTATGATAAAAATAGTACTGACTAAAGTAAATTATAAGGTGCAAAAAAGCATCCAAACAGTCAGCCTCGACTGACCATCCTAGTGATATTTAGATCATACATTGGCTTATACCCCTCCCCAATTATACAGTTTACAACTTAGCATAAAACAAATGATCCCTTGAAACCCCTTGTTAAGATAAACATCAGCCATTACGTTGGCTGACCTCTCAACACATTGTGTTGTAACTGTCATGTTCCTCGTCACCCATTTCATGCACTTGATCTCTCATTCCTGTAAGACCACATAGCTTCATCATTATTCAGCAACCAGCCTATCACCAACTTTGACTCCCCCTTCTATTATTAATCTCCGTATGCTCATTTCCTTTGCTCCACTAACCCCTTCCATCACAGTCAACACTTCTACCCTCAATGAGTCCCCAACCCCATTCAACCTAGAAAACAAAGCAATTGCATAGCCTTCCTCATCACTGAAGATGTAAATCAGTCCTCTAATATCAAGATTAAACTTAGTGATTAGCAGAATAGAACAGATCTGAATAACTGTATAAGAGAGGAAGATGGCGAAGAAAAGAGGTAAGAGAAGAAGAAGTCGAATTAATCACCCTTCTCCTCTAACCCTATTTTATTAATCTCTAAAATATTGATGATGACAAGTATACCCTTAAGTGGGYGGCCAGCTTGGCAGTTACATAAAGAAAATAAAATAAGAACAAATAACAGGCCCATTAAGTGAGGCCCATCAACATAAAATAAAAGATATCACACGAAAGACTGTTAGGGCCCATTCGGCCCAGTCTCTTTACACCTGAAAACCCCACCTACACCTGATTGCCCTGGATTACCTACACTGCTGCCATCAAATTTTAACTTTATGAAGCCCTTCGGAGGTGGTGTCCAATTTTTGACTGTTAAACCCCTACTAGTTGAAGTATCCACTACCTCGTCCTATTTCCTTATGATGTCGGAAGAAGAAAAAGGGGAGAAAAGATCAGAAGCTTTTGCCCAGTGGGCCACCTTCACATAAATAGATTCAATTAGTAATTCCATACTTCTTCCCTGCTCCTTAAAAATGCTTGTGTTTCTTTCTTCCCACACTGTCCATAAGACAGCAGCTTGAGTACACCCTCATATTAACCTTGCTCTCTTGTTAGAAATGCCAAAAATTGAGGAAACAAAGAGGTCAGCCACACCTACCTGGGGTTTTCCACCTGCACTTAAGAAGAGAGGAAAACCAATTCCAAATGCAAATGACAAATGGACAAGAGATTAGTAAGTGAAAACAGCTCTCACCAGGTCATCTTTAGCTTTAACTAATAAGAAGCTTAAAGGAATAACTTTTGATGGCATGAAACCCTAGGCGCCGCTCTCCTCCTCTCTCACCATGACGAATCCCAATGAAGATCCTCCTCAGAAGCCGTCCTTTGCGGCTATTCTCTCCAAACTCTCTCCAATCGAAACACCTTCTCTAAATGTTCCAGTTATTTCTCCCATGTTGAAGCAGGGTGAACCAGCAGTCATATGACCTTTTCAAGTGGGCGTTGATAAGCAAATGCATGTGTGGACGACCTGCTCTCCCTACGTTGAAAGATTTTATCTGTAAGCCTTTTTCTTTGAAGAATGAAATCTGGGTTACTGCTTTAGATTCCAAGCATATTTTAATCAGATTTGCAGAGGAAGATTATTTGAATGTGGCTTAGGGAAGATTTTTGAATAAAACCCTTTATTTTCTTACTGTTCAAATGGGTTCCCAACTTCGAACCTGGTTGGGAATGCAGTATCGTCCCAGTATGGATTAATTTTCCTTACCTCTTGGTTAATTTTTATGTGGAAGGATTACTCCGATTCATTGCTCAAGCCGTTGGACCCGTTCTGAAATTTGATCCGGCCACCATCACCCTTTCTAGGATGATGGCGGCTAGGGTTTGTATTGAACTTGACCTGCTACATTCTCACCCGGAAAGAGTCTGGATTGGCTCTGGTTGTGATGGCTTCTGGCAGCCTATTGAATATGAGAATCTCCCAGCTTATTGTGAATCTTGTTATAAGATCAGTCACAGCTCCAATGATTGTAAACATAAGAAAGAAAAGAAAAGGGCCAAGGGTTCTGTGCAACTTCCTAAGAAACCCTCTGAAACAAAATATGTACAAAACAAAGACGGTCCTAGTGCGTGATCCTAGAAAAGGTAAAGAAACTCAAGTGGTTGAACCCATGTAGCAAATGAGATAAGATCCAATGAGATTCTGGATCTTTCAACTGAAACAGAGAAGCAGGTAGATCCCTCAGATACAGGTATTCACACGGAGACTGAAGCAGTGCCAGTAAATATATGACATAAGTCCAGTGATCTAGAAGAATTATCTCTCCTTTCTCTAAATCCATGATGTGGTATCTCAGCAGATGATTCCATTCTGGTTGGAGGCAAAAAAAACAGCTTCCTTGTTCTCTCTGAAAGAATGGCCGATTTCAAAGAGGTCACAGTTAATGAACTTAGAGACTTTCAGGCAAGAATTGGTCCACAAGTTCAATACCACTTCAGCTCTCACTAATGAGACTTTCAGGCAAGAATATGGTTGAATTCACTAATGATCAATCCCAGGTCTCATCACCTGAAGTTAATACCACTTCAGCTCTATCTGAAGGAGAGGTGGAAAAATCCGGACAAGATAAAAAGAAGAAATCAAATGCCCCGGTGAGCAGTAGGAAAAGGCAACTACCAGATCCAATGTGGGTCCAGGTATGACTTTTGTCTCTTTATAATATGAAGATCATCCATTGGAATGCCTGCGGATTAGGGAACAACCCCACAATCCGGAGACTTAAAAAGCTAAGAAAGCTTCATTCTGTTGGCACCTTCTCTATTGTTGAACCTAAGGTTGCTTGGAGGGAACTTTCCCGCATTGCTCTCAGACTAAATATGATTTTTTTGTAACTAATGATGATGTAAACCCTCAGCTAGTTCTGTTTTGGCATGCGTCCATTACAATATATTTAATGCCTCTGAATAAGCTCTATGCTGTTTGGTAGAAATACCAGGGATCAACCCTTTCATTTTGATTTCTATTCATGCTAAATGCGATATTGTTGATAGAAGAATCATGTGGGATTTCATTGGCTCCTTTGTGAACTCTCTGCAACTTCCTTGCCTTGTGGTGGGAGATTTTAATGCTATTCTAGATCCGGGTGAGAAGTTGGGTGGTCTGCCCCTAACACAGTTGCCATGAGCGATTTCCAAGATTTGTCTACATTGCTGGTTTACATGATCTAGGCTTCTCTGGTTCTAAATATACTTGGTGTAATAATCAGGATGGTAACAGTTGTGTGTGGGCTCGCCTAGATAGAGCCCTTGTGAATTCGGCCTGGTTTATAGATCATGCCACCTCTCCAGCGGTTCTCCTTAACAGACAGTATTCAGAGCATGCCCCGTTGCTTATTAAGCTGTCTAGTGATCGCCGCACTGTCCCTTCTCTCTTTGTATTTCAACATGTGGATTAGTCACTCTGCCCTGATATTGTCTCTGCAAGTTGGTCTGAGTTTGCTCCAAGTACACCTTCAATGTATGAGGAGGTGACTACATTTGCATTACCACCGTTTCCACTCCCATTCCTTTTTCCACTATTTCCATTCTTGAATTTGGTAGACATGACCTCTGGATGTAGCTTCCAACAGGTATATTTAGTATGTTTGGGCTTCTTGCAGTACTCACATACAACATCCGGCTTGAGTCCAGTGAGGAACTCAAAAACCCAAGTTCTCTCCATCAACTTCCTATGTGTTTCAGCATCTTTTGTACACCCCCATACAACAGTCTCCATCAAGTCAATCTCCTGCAGAGAGATTTCAGCATGGAGAAGTAGACGGCTAAGGGCTTCTCCCCCTATCTTAGATTGTTCACACCATTCTTCTGTTTGTAGGTTCAAATAACAATCAACTTCTGGGAATAGGTCTCCGTTCATCCTCAACAGGTTTCTTCTTGCTCTTGGTGATGTACCCCCATTTCCCTCTACTACACACATGTATCTTTATAGACCAAGACCAGGCCAAATAATTGGTTCCATCCAACTTTATAGTGGTTACTTCTACTAACAGAGTCTCCACAGACCCTTTATGCCCAAACCCAGAATTTGTGGGGTATTTGGTTTCCCCTCCAGTTTACTCCATTGATTGAACGAAAGCAAATGAAAATTAAATCATGGCTTTACTAATCAAGCATTACCGACAGCACGAGAGAATGAGATATGAGAGAAAGTACAGCTGTTCCTGCCATAGGTTCCAGAGCACTGTCCAACCTGAATCGATCTCAAAGGAAACCCAAAAAGCTTCCCTTTAATCCCCAAGCGCCAGCTTCAAAGTGTCTCTAGAACCCGCAACATAGTTTCACTAGTTATCTAGGGTTTTTGAGAAAATCTCCAAGAACCTGCCTTGGGCTTCAACTAAGGGTAAAATCCTCTCCAAAAACCCTCCCAAACTGGGCTACATAAGCTACTAATCAATCAGCTGATCAGTTCTCCATACACAATGTGTATGGGTCAAAAAGGAAGAAGTTGTCGAAGGTGGGAACCTGCTCTAACACCAAGTTGCAGAACACACCTGTAATAAATCGGAAAATAAAATAAAGTAGAAAGAAAAGAAAGAGAAGAAGAGTTTCAGCAGAAGCTTAGAAGGAAGATGAGAGAATGGAAGAAAAGAGAATATAGAGTTGTTTGATCCCCCCTTCTTTGTCTCTCTAATTTAATTTATATCTGCTGAAACAAAAACATATGTAAAGTTACAAGAGTGCCCTTAGTTGGGCAGCTGACTTGGACAATAAACAAGAAATAAAAATTAGGCCCATAAAGAAGGCCCACTACAGCAGAAATAACAGCCGAAACAAAGCTACTTAAATAAAAGAAAACTAAGGCCATTCGGCCCAGTCTCTCTACACTCACCATTCTCATATCTCATTACAACCCAAACCGAAGCTTCACTCACCCGTCTCCTTATTGTCGCCCCTTTTTCCACTTACTCGACAGCCCTGGGCTCTTTAAATTTTTAACTTTCCTATCTTACTCCTTCCCCTTAAGACCTTTAACTTCCCCAAACTACACCCCCCTCCCCCTTGCCTACTTCAAAATCCCTATTCCCCATTTCCCCTTCCCTTCTCTAACTTCTACCACTCAACCCTTCATCTTCCCTTCTCTTACCACCACCTCCAGCCATGTGTCCTCCAACCTGTATCACCCCCTTACTTCTTCCAAATTTACTTTTCACCCCCAGTCCTGACACTACATCATCTTCAACCTCCGTCTGACTCTTCAACTTCCTGATTACATCTGCTCTACTACTCTGAATCTCTTTATCATTAACTTCCCCTGCCTTCCCATTTCCAATCTTAACACTCTACCCTCCTCCTCTGCTCTCAAGGTCACATCCTCCCCCTCTAAGATAGTTCTAAGCTCAAACCTTTCTCCAGCACCATATTACTTTTTGTAATCGTTGGTGTCTTTACATTATGTTAGCCTTAGTAGGAGTAATAAGGTGTTAGTGATGTAAAAGAACATCAGTTCTCATGGCTTGTCAATAAATAGAGTCATTGTGAATGTAATTTAGGAAGGATTTATTTGCTGAAACAAAGTTTAGTTTAATAGTTTTGGTTGTTGACAGGAATTTTTTTATTTTTTCCCTCTTTTTTTTTGAAGATAAATAAAGAAAAAAATATTAAATAATAAAAAGGTACATAAGACTTAGGTGACAAGGTATCACCCTCCAACATAAGAAAGAAACTTCAGAAATCAAAACACACTAAACCACTAATACAACAATTAGACATTCAAAGTACACCAGAAATTCGAACCAAAGTCTTCTTTTATGAAGCCTTCAAATTCTGGGAGAATTAACACCCAATCTAAGATCTTCAAACTGATTATTGCCCCAACCTTTTCCCCTCTCTATTTCATCTATATCTTCTTCTAAGTAATATATTTCTTTGCTGTTTACCCAAACAACAAGAGTTGTCTTTCTAATTTCTTGCTCATTGTTTAGTGAACAGAAAGATGTCTACTTCCTTTTCAATCCTATTTTTTCCTCTTTAATCACCCAAAGCGCCTCCACTCCACAAATCCCACCACTATATTTGAAATTTGTAGGACCCCTACCCTGTCCTACATCACATTTCTTCGGTCATTAGTATGCAGTAAAGAAAAAAATACTTGTTTATCAGTAAAATGGTTGACATTTAGGTTTCAGACATGATTAATAATAAAATCAACATTTATAAAATGCAAGAAGAGTTTCTAGAAATGTGACATCCCAGAAGTACCTGCATTCGAGTCACAAGAACCCATATTGGATTCGTCAGCAATACATTTAAGGACCTGCAATATAAGGCACTCAAGTAAATAATAATAATAATAATAGTAATAATAATAATAATACAAAGAAATGAACTATTTAACCTGACCTAACTACCCGAGTTTTGACATCTTAAATTAATACTTAAATAATATAAGAGTTTGTCTTGTTTGGATGATCTAATAGGTTTTGTGTCTTGAAAAGAAAATGTTGTGGTTGACTTAAATAAAGGTAAATATGCCTGTACCGTATTGATATAGTTCAAATAATATATGTATGGGGAATGGGAGAGAGAGACTCTTGACCAAAATGATTTTGGGTTTTAGAAGGTATTCTTCAGGTTTGAGATATAAAAGGCAGACTACGATGAACACGGTTTTAGGGTTGGTTTCAGGATTGACTGCAATTCTCTACAGGGATAACATTCAGAGTCAATGGATTTCTAAATAACAAATTAACAAGCATACAAAATCAAAGGGAATGCATTGTAGTTAACAAGGTAATGCATTGTAGCATCCAATTAACATTAAAATTGGTACATCTTCAACTTTGCCCATTATGGAATTTGTTGTATCTCAACAAACATCCCAGATCAATCAATATATAATTGAGAAAGAAAATATGGAAATTAAGGAGCTTTTTTTGAGCCCCCTTTTATTTGTGATAACCAGATTATTTACCCAGCAATAGCTGCCACCACAAGCCATGTTAACATTCCAACAGTACCATCACCAAGCCCTTTCCTTTTCCGGGCAACTGCAACAGCCTCTGCCTTGTTTTTAAAAAGCTGGTAAAAATAATAATAGACTCCCTAATAGCAACAGAGATTATTAGATGGTAATAACAAAAAGCAATTCTTGACGGAAATGCTTCAAATAAGCAGGGGAAAAGATCAGATATATAAATGCAGCAGAGGAAAATGGATTCCATAAAATGTCTTTTGAGAGAGAGAATGCTTCAACTACTTTGCTCTCCCATTTATTTATGTAGTTTTGATATTTAATTAGGTTTTTCACTATACACATATATCCTTATCTACTGCTAGTATTTTCTTTTTTCCTTTGGTTTTTTAGATATCAGTTGCTTTCTGCCTAATTAAGATTTATGTGATTGAAAGAATCAATGCATATATTTATAGAGATGTTCTGAAAAGGCATTTACATAAAAGTTGAAACAAACCTTCTAATCTTGGTTGGCTACAACTGTTTCATGATGTTTCTTTTCTTCTTTTCTGCGGTCTATCATTACAAATTGGGATGAGACCTCAAGCTTTAGACTTGTATATGATTTCTTATTGTATCAATTGCCTCCATGCATCTTATGCAGCAAGTCAGCAACCATACATACATTGATGATGATTTAAAAACTTAGCAAAGCACAACAAAAGCAAAAGAAGGTGATGGCAAAATGACCTAAGTAAGATGTTAAATGATCTCTCCACTATGGCCTCAATCACATATGGACAAACTTAATTTGCTAAAATCGAATGAATAAATTGAAAACAGAAGAAATTGGATAAGGAAATAAAGAAGAAGAAAAAGGTTCTAGCTGCGACACCTTCATATTTTTTTATATTGCATATAATGCAG
Source organism: Nelumbo nucifera (assembly GCF_000365185.1). The sequence goes on along the minus strand of NW_010729117.1, from coordinate 4,386,907 downwards.
TAATGCAATGATCATTATACCCCTTCCCACCCAATGTTAAAAAAAGAAATAAAACACAGCAGTAAATAGCAATAAAAATAAAGTAACCAGCAGCTATATAGGCAGTAAATAAACAGCTAGAAATAATAGAATCAAACTGTAAGTGCACCACCCTTGCATACTACACTTGGGTTAAGGTGTAGTGCATTGCTTTTGAGGGACGCCCTAACATTTGTACAAAAAAACTGCCTTAGTTTTGACATATGAGAGACAAACTTCTTTCAAGTCGATCTTATCTCTAACAAAATGTTTATAAACTTCCACATATTTGGTACAATCATGTTGAATCAGACTATGTGCAACACTTATAGATGCCTCGTTATCACAATAAAGTCTCATAAGATGACTAAGGGCAAAATCAAGCTCTTTAACCACATAAATTATCTTTCTAAACAACATGTCTCACACACTCACCTAGCCTCACCTTGGTGCCTTGAAAACTATGGTGTAAATGACCTTGATGTTCCCATTGCTCATAGAAAGGGTGTGAGGTTATGCGCTACCGTACACCCCATTACTCACTGTGTCCTATGAGCATGTTTCCCCCTCTTATCATGCTTTTTTATCTGTTGTTGATAGTTTTCCCATACCAAAAAAAGTTGCAGAGGCTTTAACCTATCCTAAATAAACAAATGCTATGAAGAAAGAGATTAATGCCCTCCATAAGAATGATACTTGTAAGTTAGTGGGCTTTCCTAAAGGGAAAGAACCAGTAAATGGGTGTTTTCAAATTAAACAAGGCAAATGGAACAGTGAAAAGTGAAGGGATGAGATATCCATCGCATGGACGCCCGAATCTTGCGGAGTAGAATGGGCGAATTTCAAAAAATTTCTCTCCATCCTACTGGGAATCGTATTCCCTATTTTAGAAAAATCATATTTTTCAATGATCAATCTTGAACCAAGAATCGAACCAGATCTGAACAAAAGCAGGAGAGGGATATACTTGATACGGAGAAATAATATCTCCCAACGAAGGTGTTCACGCCCAAGCAAGGATCCAAAGATTGCTCCCACTGAATATGGCGCAATGTAGGATGGAGCATAATCAACAGTGTTCTTCCCAAGAACCTAATCCTTCGCAAGAATTAGCAGGATGGCACGTGAGCACAGCTTCCTATTAGTCCCTTCACAAGGAACTGATATCAAGATCCAATCATGATTTCTCCTACTGAACTGGAGATCGAACTGGCAGGTGTGGCGGCGGCAGGAAGGAGGCGGCAAGAGAGAATTTTCGCAGATGTGCTGAATTCTCTCTTCTGTGATATCAGCTCTGAAGACAGGTGGTGAACTTGTGTGTCTAAAGATTGCCGCCCCCTCCCCCTTTTATAACCTTAAAAGGATCAGCTCCTAATCCCATTAGGAGTTGCTGATCCAAATCATATTTGGATCAGAATTCCCTTTAAGTGATAAGGGTAAACCCTTATCTTATCTGCAGATTAGATCAGCCTTCTCCTAATCTCATTAGGATGTTTCCAGATCTGAATCACATTTAGATCTGAACTCTCTGAGTGGATAGGGTTAAGACCCAATCCTATCTGCTAATCCAATCTCAGAATCCCCCCCTTATTTAACTGATCAAATCAGCCCAGTTCGAAATGGGCTTTAGGCCCATTCGGGTTGGGTGCTCACTTAGCCTTCCAAACTACTGCCCAGTTGGGCTTCCTTGTGAGGCGTGGGACCCAAACATTGATCTACACATCAGCCACATGGGTTCAGCCCAGCCTTTGTTACAAAGCCTGGCCAAATACACTGTTATGGACAGTGCACCCCCTGAAACCCATCACATGGGCTCTATAGGCCCAACATTTACCCTAAGTGGTCCCTGGGCCAAGCCACCTTGTAACACCCAGGGACTGTGGGCAGATGCAAGATTAGCCCATCAGGTATTA